>JAPFBE010000002.1:39930905-40118405 GCA_034336665.1 Luscinia megarhynchos | reverse complement strand
AGGAAATTGTTCTTACTAAGTTTGCACATGTGTGTGAAGACATATGGGTAAAAAAAGAGCATATTTATTTTTAGTTACTTTGGTTTTGCAATTTAGCTGATAGTGAAATTAAGGATATTATGCAGAAGTTTTGAAAGGTCACTTGTAATTTCACAATATATACTGTTTATGACTTAAATCATTGATCTTATTAATTTTGCATCACATACTCTAATTTAGACAATATGAGCAGGGTGAGAATAGAGCTATTAACGTCTTGTTGACATAAAAACATAAAAATTCTTCCCAACAGCCTTGGCAACAGAGAAAAACAGATACAAGATGTTAAACTGTGTTTCCCTTAACTTTTGGGTCTGACAAAATAATTTTGACCAGACACCTCTTTCAAACTCACATCTTCTGGAAGATAATGTTCTGGTCTCACATTCAAGATGCTGCTGCCCCAGATGGTCTGGTAAGTTTGGAAGGAGGGGCTTTTCCTCAGCACTGTTTTCATTTGATGTTTATTTAATGACTAAGCAAAAGGTTTTGAAGATTAACTTTGACTCTTTCTTTGGAAAGCCTTGGACTGAATCCTGTCAGAAGGAGGAAAAGAATATGACTCTGGACTTCTCAGCTTCTGGAGATCTCTGCTCATGGACAGAGTGAGACCAATATGCACAGTAACAAAAAAAAAGAGTAACCTTTAACATCTGTTCCAGGTTAATCAAACCAGCTCATTATGTCTATCTCCTTCCTTTCCCTTTCCAGTTCTCTATGCCTTCTACAGAAAGGCACCATGTTGTTAGAGATTCACAGAACTGAGCTTCAGATTCTCTAGATTTATCAGATTCCTGAAGAGGTCTTGTCCTTCCAAGTTATCTAAATTCTGAGCAGATTCTTTGATATCTCTTCTTTCCTAATACTCAAGTTACAGCAAGGCATCTACCTTTGAGTTGAAAGATCTCAAGAGTGCCACAACACTCTTCCTCCTGGCCTGCTTTAATACTTAGTATTAATTCTCTCTCACACACAGAATTTGCCCAATTCCAGCTCCAGGCAATTGATTCTTGTACTAATTAAGCTCTTAAAAATATTTTCCTTCTGCTTCATGAAGGTACAATAATCGAATCAAGCCATCTTTAAATAATTTTTGACTGAGACTTTTACTGAAATATGGTCCATTATTTCTGTGTCCCTTTTATTTTTTGACCATCTCTCTGTCACTGAATTACAACATGGTTGAGGTTGGAAGTGACCTCTGGAAGTCATCTGGTCTAAATTCCTTGCTCAAACAAGGCCACCTAGAGCTAGCTACCCAGTGTTTGAATATCAACAAGAATGGAGAGTGCACAACCTCTCTGGGCACCCATGCTAGTAGCTGATCACTCTCACAGTAAAAAAGGCTATTCCATAAATTCAGACATCATCTCCTCTGTTTCAGTTTGTTTCATTGCCTTTTCTTCTTTCCCAGGGACTGCTTTTACAGGTCCCATTACAGACAGAAGCTGTACATCTATTTATAATACCACCCCATATAACTCTCTTGTTTTCAGCCAGGAGAGAGTTAATTTTTTGCCATGAGAGGGTGGAGCCTGAAGCTGGGTGGGCTTGTCTAGGTTATCATCCAATACCACTCAAATCATCACCAGGAAGAAGGGTGTGGGAAAAAAGTGTGTCAGGAGAGGTAAACCTCTCTGCCATTGTTCATTGCTGCTCAGGGCCACTTGGTGAGCATTTTGCATGTAAATCACCCTCTCTTTTTGTGCACTTTTGTTATTAATATTGTTTCTGTTACTGTTCATTTTTCTTATTTCATTGCTCTTTCCAATAAATTGTTTCTATCTCAACCTGTGAGCTCTGCCTGATCACCCTCCGCTCTCACCAAAAGGAGAGGGGAGTGGTTCATGTTTTTCTTTTTAGTGGGTGTACTAAACTGAGGAGTACCATTCCTAAACCATGACAACAATACATAACAGGAAAAAAATCACAAAAAATTCAACTCTATTTTTGTTCAGTACTCTCTGGTATCTGCAGCATGAAGTCATCCTAATTGGCCCTCTCTGCAAGTCTGGTACTGGGGGCTTACCTTTATTTGGTTATTTGTTGTAGTGTCTTGAATCCTTGAATATTTTTTTTCCATTTTCACCACTGAAAACTCCTGGAGGAAACAAGCCCTCTTCCTCTTGGTTTTTTTTTTTTTTTTTCTATTTCTTTTGATAGGTCAGTAGGTTGGAAAACTATTGATAACATGAAGATTTGCTGTTTCTTTCTCTCTTCAAATGAAAATGTTTCACCCATATTCCTGATTTACTGGTCATTTGATTTTATATTATTCACAGTATGCTTAAGAAAACCTACACTTGGGTGTAGGAAATATGCTAATGCTTCCTTTAAAGAGCAAGCACAGCTCTTTCAGTAATGGTCACCAATTTTATAGAAATGTCTTCTGTTGCAGTGAACTGGTCATATGCCAAGCATGATATTCTTGGAATTGCTTCTGCTCTGTCATCACAGCCTAACTTATTGAGCTGGGACATGCTAAGATTGTGAATAGGCTTGAGTTTTCTGCCTCCAGTGAGCACCACAGCCTGGGCAATTCTTATGACAAGCAGGTTTGGTTCAGAGATGCAGGTCAAACTTATGCTAACTGTACAGTATATATAAAGATGCAGTGCTGCAGTCTGGTAAAATAACACGAATTTTGAAGTCTTAAAGGGGTTCCCAAATGATACCATTTCCTTTCAGAAAGAAGTTAGTTCCCAGAGGATTTAACTGCTCAGAACATCAAAACTTATTTTTCATTCTATGTATCAATACATGGCCAATGTGAAACCTCCCCCCAGTGAGGAAAACTGCTAGACAGCCAGAAATTCAAGGTCAGGGTGTACCCCAAATACACAATGTAGTTTTATTAAAATAGTTCTAGTACTTTGGCTTTTATATATGTTGCTTATTTGCTTGATACTGCAGTAGTAAGTTTGATGTTCATTTATACACTGGGCATGAGCATATAGGGAAAAAAAATCCAAACCTTATGCACTAAATCCACAGGATTTAAAGTAAGAAAAATAATCCAAAGTAAGAGCTAATGCTTTCACTTCAGGCTTAGATCATACTCTTGTATTTGACATTACAGAAGTTTGAGATTGATGTTACATGCCACACGGGCTACAAAAAGTGCAATGGAGAGAGATAAGGATGGCAGTCTCACCTACATATTTCCATTATTTTGTGGATTAAAAATGGGCAGATCTCTAAATGCCTGATTTTTGTTGGGACAAGAGACCAAAGTACTTATGTATACGTGCACACACACATACACTATTTCTCACATATTTGTGTTAGCAGTTGCAATGATTTGTTCAATAAAGTGTGGCCTACCAGAAACTGGACTCCACAAACCAACTTTGACTATATTGAAATATTTTGACCTAAAATATATGAAAATGACAGTCCATATTTGAGAAGAGTTATGACTTTTAAAATTTTGCTTTTAATTATGTTTTCACAGCTGCAAGTTTTCTGTTGTGGGTTTTAGCTTTCTTTTTATTTGTTGTTGGTTTGTTTTGATTTTTCTCCCCTTGGCTTTCATTTTAGTTTGGGTAAAAGAACTTTTTCTTTAGTTCCTGGAGTCTCCTGTAATCTGTGAGTCACAAATGCAACAAAATTCTCTAGACTGACAATTTTGTTGGGACCTAGTGACTGACTCCTACAGTATTCAGCATCAAAACATGTTACTAAGCTCCATTGTGACTATTAGTGGTATGGCACTGTTTCTTCACAAGCAGCAAATGGTGTGTGATTATTTGAAATAATTTGTTTTTGATGTGGACCCTGGCCTTTAGGCACTAGAATTCCAATCTGTATTAGTTCTGAACATAACTTAGTTATCATTGTTCTGCTTTTTATATAAACAGTACATCAGAAATCTACACAAGCATTTAAGCCCTGAACTTCTGTTAATGCTGATGAAAATAAGGCTACTAAAAAGACTCTGTGGTGCTGCCCTTATGGAACCACAGAAAGAATCCCCAGGCAAAGAGCAGTTGCCCTGGAGACATACTTAAATCCTTATATCATATATCAATCCAATTGCAAATAATCTGTCTTCACATGGCGGTTATTAATTCACATTTAAAAAAAATCAGAGAAGAAAAGCAATCTGTAGAACTGTCTTTCATAAAAAAATTAACTGCATTTTATTTATTCCCAAGGTGGTAATTTTAATAGGTGGTAGTCCAGGAAGTCTGAGGATGTTTTTAAAAAGGTTATCAAACAAGAGCTGCTATGAATTTAATTCATACATCACACAAGCCTTGAGAGAAATCCACTAGTGCTAGTGGAGAGTGAATAATTAACAGTTTTGATGTGCAACTGAATGAGACTACCTCTTCTAGTCTATGCTGGGTGAAGCTGTTATAGCAAACTGATTGCCCATATACTGAATACTGTAATGCCACATTCAGATCCTGGTAACAGGGCCAGGAAGCCAAGAAGCTGCTGGTAAAGGGGAATGGTAAGAGAGAATGGAGGACTGACACACTTCCCAGATGATTGCATAGTGGTGTCATCCCTCCCGATTCACATAGGCTTTTTAGATCCTCACAACTGGACAGGACTTTTCCAATTCATGACATGTCTTTCATCTCAAAGAACAGTCCTTGAAAGTCTTGAGAATGTTAATTCATAAGCTTCTTGCTATTTAATGGTAGGCTTGTATTTTCATCAAAGTTGAACACTTTTATTCAACTAAAAGTCTAAAAGCACTCGGTAAGCACGTAGGAGACAAAACCCCTGAGAAAAGGCTAAAAACTCTGCATTATAAACACCAGCCTCATCATGATTTCATTCTTACTGTCTGCATTGGGATCAACCATTAGTCTTCCATAGAAAATCTTAATTGTCTTTTCTCTGTTCTTGGTAAAGCTTGGAAGAGGTAAGGTTAATCTGACGAATCAGAGGGATTTAGAGAAGACATGATGTTTCTTCTTCTATTTTAAAAGAATAAAAGAATCAGATTAAAAAGTTCTAAAAAAATAACTGATACTTGAAGACAGAATCTTGTGAAAATAGTGTCTGTAAATTTTTTTGCAGTCATAATGAAATTATTGCAATATCAAAATACCCATTTTCTTAACTTACTTTGTAATTGGTCTTAAACACATTTTCTTGAGCCCAAAAAAAGGAGAACATTAAAGTTAAATGATTGTCTAGAACAATATCTCTTTCAAAGCATTTTTTCTTGATACTTCTTGTGACTTAGTTGAAACTAAGACATGTTTTCTGGATAAAAGAGATAGAACACTTTCATTGATGACATTTCATGATCTTTTTGTTCTACAAATGATTTATATTGCATGCATGTGCATGTAATGCACAGCAAACAGTGTAGCCATAGTGCCCCATTACCTGTGCTGCCCAGGAGCACAGGACTCACAACAAAATAGGGGTGGAATGACACAACGTGATAGCACAGATACCTTCACAGCAAAGCACAGCAGGCTTTGCTTGCCAGGGCATGTCACAAAGTGGGGTTTGCAGCAGCAGTTGTGAAGCACAGTGTACCTTAGCTGGTAGATCACTGCTGGCTGAAGAGCATAGCCTAAAATGATAACACAAGCTGTGCTCACCTCGTGAGGGAAGAAGGGCTGCATTGACAATGTGGCAAGCTACTGCTTCTACAATAGAGCTTGGATGGTAAAGCCTGGACTGCTGGAGTTGTGCAGAGTAGCATGAAAATGACAAAATCCCAGCAAATGCATGGTATGGTTTGATGTACTGATGATATGACTACCCAGTAATGCTGTTCTTTTTCTTGCCATGATGCAGCACTGACTGCACAATGCAGCAGGACATGGCAGTGGCTGCACTTCATGGCAGTGTAGACACTGCAGTGCACTGATTCTTTTTGGTTTGCTCTGCTTTCTCGAAACTGATTATCACTGCTCTTCCATTAATTTCCTCATTTGCATCTTGCTTTGCTGATTTCACATAGTCAGGACGCATCCTTTATAGATAGAAAAACAAAAGGGAAATGTTCTTATTTAGAAAAAGAAACCTGTAGCCAGCATGCTGAGGAGTGATTCCATATTAATTTCATAACCTCATCACTTGCTCTCTAAATAGCACTGCCACATCCCATTCACAAAAGAACAGAACTAGCCTTCTGTTTTATTTCCCCAAGCTGTTATTTGAAGACCTGTGCCACTGTATTCAGAAGTTTTACTTGTAGATTTTGGATTCACTTTTCTTATGTTTTCAGCAATTGCTCCTCTTAGATTGGGTTTGTTTTTGTGGGGTTTTGTGGTTTTTGTTCTTTTTCTGTCTGAGACTGAAGAGGAATTTGGTGATATTTATCAGAAATTTCACTGAAAGCCTCAGTGTCCCCAGGCTACCACAAAGACAATTTGATGTAAAGGAGAAAAGTTGAATGATTTGATTTTTTAGTATAAGCTAGATTATCACCAGTTTATATTAGATGCACAATAGGAAAACACAAGTTTAGTAACATCATGAATAAGCAAATCACTTCTGTATTAATCTTGCTATCTACAAATACTTCAAATAAAATCTTAATTTTGTCTCTGTGCATAGGTGAATACCATTTTATTATCAGTGCAGAATGAGTGTTCTGGAAGAAAAAAAAAACCAAAAAACCCACAAAATTTAATTGCTATGGGCTTGCAAGAGTTCCATGAGCACCATGTGACTCAGAGATGTAAAACATTTTCCTCTTATTTCCAGTGCCTTCAGACATCCATCAGCCAATGGGCAGGATACAGTCTTAGTCCTCCACACTTGTACAAGGCTTACTGTCACCTTGAGTGCCATGAGCACACCAAAGAGAAAGCTACCAATGCTTGTACTGAACATTATGTTATGTATTTCATGGGTGAAAGGACCAAGCATCGCTTGCAGTCTAGAGTTGTTTTTTCCTGTTAATCATAGTATATATAGCAATTTATCATAGGACAAACACTGCTGATTCTTATTCTTATTCTATAACTCTCTTAACCAGCAGTATACCTTGTCCCCACTTCCCAGATGGAAAACTTGAACAACTAAAGTACTTGCCATTGGAAGTCTGAATCAGAGCTGGGAGATAGACACAGTCACTCCCAAATTAGGGCTTGAGCATTCAGAAGGCACTTTGGTTTGGCATACATTAGGAACAAAAGTACGTTGATCCACTTTCATCATGAAAACTTTTTCTTCCAAATGCAATCTAGTGGTGTGGACTCACATTTTATTCCAGGACTTGCTGTAGTTCCTGGTGCCCACACAGAATAAAAACGGAAAAGTTTCAATGTCCCTCATCTTTCAGAGACAGACTGTATGACATGAAGTAGGTAATGCAGTTTCTACTGTATGTTAAAGAAAATTCTCATAAAGTTTTTGGTAGACTATCTCTAAACTGGAAAAGCTTTGTATTACAAAGCTTTGTAAAGTGATGATTGGAGATACAGCTCAAAGGACAACAAAGTATTTATTGTACAAGCTCCTAATGTTTTTGCCTTAATAAAGAACATTCTTTTCTAGCATTATCAGTATATCATTTTAATAAGTAGAGCTATATTTTCAAAATTTGTGGGAAAAATATTCCCTATTAAGAATTTGTTCAAACACAGAGTATAAACCACAGGATGTGCTTTTCCTCTTTTCAGAATCTGTAGGCAACTGGTTAAAAAATTTTGCTACTTAATAAGTACAAAACAAACCACCTATGCATGAGATATGCTGAAAACAAATGAATTAATTTTACCACAAGCAAATGAATAACTGTGGTTCTGAGCAAAATCTGTTTTGGTCAGAATAATTCCACTGTTCTGTGCTTGCCAATGTTGCTGCCACGCACTTGGGTTCCCTGGAATGAGGCCATCAATTTCAGCAGTGTAGAATGAAAAGCTGAAGCAAGAAGTGTAAATAAGCATACTGTGCTTTTGAAGAGGTGATCCAAAAAGCCTGGGAAATGGAAAATAGTTGTTATTATGTACTTGTTGTAGATAAAGCAATATATGTTACAATGTCCTAGAGAGTTAACCCATGTGTGAAACCAGGAAGGGAAACTACTTTCAGATAAAAGGTCCTTTTCTAAGCTCTGTGAAGTTCTACCCCTGCATTTTTTGTATATTCCTGTGTTTATCCACACAAGTAACCAGCAAGAATGACTTTTGAGTGACATGGAGCAACCCTTGTGCAACTACAGAATCAGGTCCTCTGGCTTTGATCCTGGAAATTGACATAAAGTAATGGGAGTCTATACACTGGAAAAGCAATAATAGGTGGAACAAAGTTCTCCTGAGACATAAGAATTCACTTTTTTTGACTAAATCTACTAATTTCACCAGGGCAAGTCTATTGTGGAAGGTGATGGGATTCAAAAAAATAGACATTGGTAATTAAACTGCATATTAATTTGGATGACAGCATCATGCAAGGGAACTGAAAGAAAATAATGTGAAATAACAGGAAGTATTTTGCTTATACACTGTGAGCCAGATATTTACACTGGCTTATCCATTATCAGATTCATTATTGTATTTATTTTGTATTGATTATTCATAATAATTGACTATGAATGTATTCATGTTTAGATTTCATGAATGGTTAGTCTCCCTACAATCCTCTCTCATCTATATTTTTTCTTTTTGGACCATAATGATAATACTCATTCTGAAATAAGAAACAGATGTAGGACTTGAACTTTAGAATGCATCAAGAAAATAAAATGTCTTTGGATGAAACTGTACAAATGAATGCATCTCATTTAAATTACTTTGGAAAGTGGTCTATGAACTTTTACCAAGAGTAAATTTTTGGTATTTCAGACCAAAATAATAATCTCAACAGTTCTGGTGTGAGAGTGATTAAGTTCATTTTTATACTTGTGGTATTTTTTATATCTAGAATTGAATCACAGAAACGATAACTAGAGAATATTATAATTAAAAGAAACCCTGATAAAGCTGAGATGGAAATGACAGGGATGAAGGACTCAGATATAAAAAAGTAAACATTTATACATCTGTTTCCCACAGGCTGACAAAATCCCTCTTTGATGTTGGATTGGTGCTCTATCTTCAGACATCTATCAAATATGTGAAACCAGAATCACCAGTATACTAACCATCATTTTGGGGATGGAAGAAGTTATGCTACTAAAAAAACCCAACAAAAACAAACCAAGAGGAAAGTCAGTCAGATAATAAACAAATTATTTTAGATTACTCTCAAAACAGCCTTTCATAGCACCACTGGCAAGAAGCTATTTAACTTAGCCCATTAAACAACACATAACTTAGAGCACTTCAAGTATCTTTGGTACTCAAGAATATCCTCTAAAATAATAGATTTACAATCAGTTTATGACCTTCCCAGCTTTCACGTCCTCTGTTTGTCTTGCTTGTGTTCTGTTAAACAAGAAAAGTGTTGTGACCCATAATTGCAGGCAGATTCACAGCAGGTTTTGAGGAGCTTTTTTTGCCGCGGTGTCCGAGCTGTCTCCATCTGCTGCTGTCTTGTGTGCTCCCCACAGGGGGACCTGGCTAATTTTTCAGTCAATTAGCAGAAGGGTTGCTTTTGTTCTCCAAGTGCACCCCCCTGGGCTCCTCTTACACCCTGGACACACTATTCAGATGTTGAGAATTTTCAAAAAGCATATCATGTTATTTTTTTCCTACTGACCTTTGTGACATTGTTGAGCAAATGCTGTCTCTTGTAATCATAGACACTTACATTAAACTGTGTAGACTAACTTTGGAATGGTTTTAATAGGAATATTGATATATATGTAGTAATGGCTTTTCTTAAATGATCTCTGAACTCTTGTATCAAAGCCCAGTCATACCTTTTAATTCAGAAAGAACCAGTTGTTCTACTAATATCTACATCATGATCATTATTTATTGTATAATTTACTCTTTTAATTGAAATAAAAGTTCCTTAGCAATTGCTTCTGCTACTTACCTTCTAGCAAGGAACATTTAAATGTTGAACAAAAACTTCAAATTATGAAAACAACTTCAGTTTCAGAGAAAAGTACTTACATATCACATGAAAAAAAGAGCTTGAAAGAGTAGGTTTAATTTGGCACATATATGTTTATACCTTTGCATAACTAGCAGAGGGGTAATGCAAGCATTATATAGTGGTTGGATAATAACCTGATATTCAGGCTTCTTGTGTATTCTTTGTGTTGCTTTCTATGAATTTTAATCAGGATTTGGCTAATATGCACTCCTTGCAAGACAGAAAATGCTGTTATTTCAGTATAACAAAATATTACTAGATTTCTGGTAAAAAAAGTCAGTGTTTTCTTCTGAAAGAATATAGTTGAGCTAACAGAAAGCAATATGGTTTAAGCCCCCAATTTATGCATGTTCCATTTGGAATGCTATCTTGCTGAGGTGTCCCTGAGCCTAATCGGCTTCAAGAAATTTCTAACATCAGTTTGCAGTTTACATATGATATTCTCCATGTTCTATAGCAAGCACTGTATACTGTGGGAGAATTTAGAATCCTTCTTTTTAATTTCACTGTCATATCTTTTATTTGTGATTTCTACCTCGGATGCAAATGCAGATCAGTGAGGGTATTTTTTCTTCTCCTTAGCTCCATGATCACGGTGCTACTTTTTACAGCAGGATATCAAGTGAGTTCATTTTTCTGTAACCTTTCATCTGCCCAGCCTCTCGGCTATATCTTTCTATAGTTAATAAATATACTTTTTCTCAGTGTTAAGCAATAAAATATTCACTGGGTCTGAGCTGGGGTTAACAGATTTCTGAAAATTTTATTGCGTGACAGCCTGTCCTGAATAATCCCCTCAGCTGTCTCATGTTCTGGGGCAGAAATGATCTTATGTGTCACTCTAATAGTCTAGAATTACACTTGTATCACTGTCACCAGCATATGGGGCTGTGTATACCCCTAGGCCCAGCTCCCTCTCTTTCACGGCATTTAAAATGATAACATTTGGCAAAGCCAGTTTTGACAGAAAGTGAACTCTGCTTTCCGCGCCGGTGACAAAGGCGGCCACCGGAGGCCTGACACCGAGCAGCCCGTCATCATCTCTTTGCTGGGTAATGATGGGGCTCCCTCCTCCTGAAAACCGCCCTCTGCACGGGCAGCTCTGCACTTAATTATACAGTCTTCCTCTTAAGTGCTTTATTCATGGGAGGCCTTCAGCTGCTCGGGCCTGATCGTAGCTTTTCCTTTTTTTATTTTTTTTTTTCCCCCGTGCTGCCAAAATGTACTGATTGCTGGGCAGGCAATGGGAGAAGGAAGGACTTTGGGAAAAATAATAGGCAGGAAAACAAAGCGGCTTGGGTTTGCTCACAAGCAAAAAAAAAAAATTTTGGAACTGCACTTTTTATTATCATGATAAGTCTATGAATGTATTGCAGTGTTAATGGTAGCAGCTAAAGGTGGTATACAATCTGAGAGGAGAAAAAAAAGGGAAAGATCCAGAATGAAAGAATAGGAAAGTAAGAAAAAAAAATTACCCTCTAAAAGTGAGGTTAGACCCTTAAAGGTAATTTTAAAATACAAACAAAATAAAATATGACAACTCAGGAACTTGACACTTACGTGAACCTTTTATGTAGGGTAGCTAAAATAACCGGTAGAAATTTATGAAATGCAGAAGGTTCTATAGCAGCTGTTCCTCAGAGTCTAGGGAGAACATAGGACATTATTTACTGTTGCCACTATATAAACGGTATTCATATTTCCTCCCACACCCACAATTTCAGTTTAGAGTTTGAATTTGGGGAATATTGTCTTCTTACACTTTCACCATTCTGGCTGTGTGCTTGTAAAGGAAGACCTGATTCATTTTCCCATTGCCCATTGCCTTCTCCATAATGCATCTTGTCTGGAGCTGTAATAATTCCCACTAGATACCTTTACTGACATACAGTTTAGTCAGTTCTTAGGTAGTACACGTTTCAGGAGGACTGTTAAAAAAGAGTAAACAAATATTATTTCTTCCCCCTCCCCTCCCCAGATATATTAACACAATGTTATCTATAAATATTTTGAGTATTTTTATACATAGATTACTTTGGCCACACCATGGAAACACCCCCTATCGTTGTGCTGATATCCAGGTGTTGATTTTAGAAACATCTGGGGAGGCTCCTCAGTTTTCTTGAGCTCCCATTTCAGAAAAGAAGAGCTGTCTTGAAATGTCTTTCTTTACTGTTGCATAGTGAAATGTGCTCCATGATATGGAGAAATGAACAATGATCTGGACCACAGCAGCTTCAGAGACCTGGAGAATTGATTCATCTCAAAAAGGGAAGGATTAAAAAATATTGTCCCAGAAAATTAACTCGTGAAAGTGTTGGATAATAACGTGAACTGTTTGAATTTGATTTCAACCAAATTCCAGATCTTTTGTGTTTCAGTCAATTCTCTTTCTACAATGGCAATCTCTTAGGGCTTACCACTGCACAACCTGAAACCCAATGATATGGCTGCATGAAGCGTAATGCTCAATGACCTCTTTTGTAGGACTATAGAGATCTCATTAACATTAATACCATTTGTGGAGAACCTTAGGACAATGGGAAGCAGAGCTTTAAAAAACATGCATTCACCCACAGATGTGCATTGAAATTTTAAAGACATGTACTGGATTGTTAGGAATATGCACACTGAATTTTAAGCAAATCCCTGAAGTTTCTAGTGCCACTGTTTAAGCACTTCATTCTCTGTTATGTGCAGTGACTTTCATGATCAGTTTAAAGCAGTGATATGAACTATTTGCCTGAAACAACTCTGCACCCATAGTATGGATCTCCTGAGAGCTCTGTCATGATTCCACCCACTGAGAAACAAGCAATTCCCCTCCACACACAAACTAGTTCTCGTTATTGTGATTAATAATCCTCAGGTAACAAATAGACACAAAGTTAGCATGTGCATGACTTCGAACTTGAATCCTCACTGCTCCAGGTGCTTGATCAAGCTCAGTACAATATCTACTATTAAAAACCATGTAATGACTGTAGGTATGACCCTTTGTGATCAAGAAACTTAAGCATTTCTTCCCTGTCCAATAGTAAAAGTGTTAACTTCAGGTTAAAATTATATATCCCTGACTTGTCATTTCTGTTAACTTCTGGCTGTATATGATTATGTGTGTACATCTAAACATACATATGGGCTTATTTGTGTGAATGCTTACATATAGACATGCACACTCCCACAAATATATGTGCAATTATATAAATATTTGCAGAATTTTATGCTAGGTTCACTAATTTAACACTGTTTACATGAGTCTTAATTTGGCTGTGCCTCTTAGCACTTTTAAATATTTTAGTAGTTGATGTCTGTAATTTGTTGGCAATGCTGATGTTCAGTGGTGGGCAGAGAGGAAAAAAACAGTGAGGAAGAGAAACTTGGTCAGGTTACTGATAATGAATTTAAAGAAAATGAGCCCTAGTATAAATGGAGCTTTGTACTACTGTATGGACACAGTTACTGCAACAGGTTCAGTGTAAGTGGCTAGTTGGGATAATTGTTCTTCATGAGGAAGATCTCATGTCTAAAGCAAGATGGTATAATTCCACGATGGATGCCTATAGACACAGAGAAGTTCATTTCTCACTCCATTACGTGATGATGAAAGGGCAACATGAAGTTAAAAAGATGCAGTGGCTTGGTTCTGCCTATATGGCTGGTCCAAGAAGAGTTAACAGTCCTTCACTGCGAGTTTTGGGCTCAGTGTTGTTAGCTTCTCTGGGAAAACAGAAACTCTTGGGTTTTGTCTTCAGGGTTCAAACCATGGCATTTTCAGCTGGATTACTTAAGGCGACAAAAAGTTCATACAAAGTGCAAACAAAGTACAAGAAAATAGCAAGAGAAAAACCAGAACTGTGAACCATGTAACAAACTGCACATTCTGAGGTTCATCTGTTAAAATTCATGCAGTATTTCAGAATTCAGTTACATGAGAAAAGGATGCTTGTAAATTATTTCTAAGCTTTATGGAAATTTTATCTTCTTTTATCTTCTTATCATCCAAAATTCTTAGAAAACAATCAAGCCAATCTCCTAAATGCCATGCTTACCTGCTACTCATGATTCCCTCCAAGCAAACATCCTATTGGAGAATCTGTTACCACATCAGGTAGAAATCGCCATACACATGTGATTTTGACAATCTATCATAAAATTAGATGCTGGGTTGCTTTTAAAATATTTCTGCATCCAGTTCAGAGTATAAGCACAGCTGAACATATGGACCACACAGCATGCCACTCTCTGTCTCACAGTCAAATGCTCAGTGACCAAGACACTTTTCTTTGCAAAATGGGGAAAGTCCACCACTTCACCATATAGACTTATTTATATTTTTTACAGATCAACCACTTTTCTAATGGATTGACCTCGTAATCTCAAATTTTAGAGGAGAAAATTTGAATAGTCACATGGATAAGTTTAATAGGATTTCTCAGAAGGTTTTATCAATATAGATGTATATCAGATTGTTTTACTCAGAAAATCTCATTAAGACTGGGGCATGCCAAAGGAGTTATTTTACCCGGCAGAGTAAAGAAGTTGTAATAATAAAAGATGAAAAATAGACCTATTTCCTCTCTCTTCCCCTAGATAATTTTCTTTTTAAGGTACAAAACAGGTATTATAGAAAATTTGAGTTCTATGCTTGGCACAATAATTGGCATTCTGAAGAACCTCAACCTCATGGTTTAGCTTCTGCACCTTTTTCAGGAGAAACTGAAGAGAATTTTCTCTTCTTCTTCATCTGCTTAGACTGTGTTCATTTGGATATTGTTGCTTACTAAGTGAATGCATGGTATCTGGCAATATTATAGGGCAGTAAAGAGTGGGAAAAGAGTGCAGGGCAATTACAATGCATCTTATTTTTGTCTTTTATATTGTCTTGTTATTTAATATAGGAGAAAAAAAATTGTCTGAGGGGAAGCTGGCTGATTTGGCTGACTGTGTACTCAGAAATCATATTCTTCAATGCATAATGAGGACGATACACTTGCATCAGAATAAATTACAGTATCAGAAAAACAATTTCTTAAAAAAATTTTTTGAGTGATCAAAAAAGGCAAGAAAGTAGTCCTTAGAGACAAGAAATGAGATTTTACACTCTCTACATGCTAATTTTTGACTGGAATGCACATAGCAAGGGTGCAAAGTTGTGAATATTGAATTTTGTGATAGTATCACATACGAAGAATTTGCTTTGGCCTTGTGCACATTGAGTTAA
This sequence comes from Luscinia megarhynchos, assembly GCA_034336665.1. Taxonomy (NCBI): domain Eukaryota; kingdom Metazoa; phylum Chordata; class Aves; order Passeriformes; family Muscicapidae; genus Luscinia; species Luscinia megarhynchos. The sequence continues at coordinate 40,103,170 of JAPFBE010000002.1, read as the reverse complement.
ACTGAATGAAGTGTAAGCTTGTTGTAAATTCTAGTAAATATCATTGTGCTAGCCTTTTTGATCCTCTGTATGCTGGAATTACTTAAGCAAACTTAGCAGTTAACCAGTGTCATATAATTTGCATTCACATTTGTGTATGATTTAAATCCTTGTCCTTTCACAGATGAACCTCAGAAATTTTTTCCCAGCTATCTAATATACTCAAATATCCATTAACTTGTAACATGGAATTATGGTAACAGAGGTTAGACAGACGAAATGCAAATGGTTAGACAACAGTAGGGGGAAATAGAGTTTTGATTTCCAGGGTTCATTCTATCTGACTGGTTCAGAACATGTCACAGTTTCTCTGTACCTGATGAGAATTCCTTATGCTGGTATGTCATATATCTACTTGAACCAAAGCAATTATCCATGCCATAATAGGAATAGTACTGGAGGAGAACTACAGTGTTAGGACCACTTCAGATTGGGTGAAGTCACAGTCACTTGAGTCAGAATCAAGTGTATGAGGTGTACTGGTGACTATGAAGCTGGTGAATGAGTGGCCATGTAAAAGTGTTCACTTTAAAAGGAAGAGAAAGGTGTATGTAGAACACAAAAATCGATATCTTTCTGTGGCAGGAGATGGGACCAACAATGAGGAGAAACAACTGTTAATATGACTGGAAGTAGTTGTTTGGTTTTGTTCATGCTCATATGAAGTTTTACCTTTACTGTAAAAATGATGAGAGCATTGCTGAATGATGAGAAAGGATAATAAAGGAAACAGAAAGAACTATAAGCCTGTTTCTGTATCAGGAAATAGAAGTGCTACCAAATATGACATCAGACAGAGCATTGAAAAGAAAGAGTTCTAGCTTATGGGTACCAATATTCGTCCATAGAAAGCAAAAATAAAGCTACATAAGCATTTCAGGAAATGGTAGAAGCAAAAGTCATTTTGTATTTAAGCTATACTGGGCAGAGTAAGGTTAGAATTTATTTGTGTGTTATCATGTCCACTACATGGCTTTAAATATCAGGTGTAGTGTAAGCTGGAAAAGACTGAAAGAGTTAAGAAAGATAACCATAATATCCATAGTAAGGTTTTCTTTTAATTCAAGTATGTTCTATTTGTTGTCACCTGGAAAAACTTTCAGAAAAGATCACATAAGCATCTGGAGATCGATATTACTAAGTGTTTCCACTGAGGCTTGGGTCATGTTATGGTGTTCACATAAAACCAGTTGGCTACATCATTTTTACTGTTTGAAAATAAAAATGCAGATAAGTAAAAATATTACTTATTATGAAATTTAGTATTAATCTCAATAACTGTTTGTGTGAGCACTTGACATCCATTTTCTACTTGGTAAAGATGCTTAGCAATGTAATTCAATACCAGTTCCTACTATTCTCTTGTCTCTTGCCAGATCATGTCAATGATCCTCAATAAGGACAAAACAAAAACAAAAAAAAAAAAACCAAACACCTTGAAGAAAAGAGAGAAGCCATAAAAAAATTATAGAGAATGGAACAGTTAAATAAGACCAAAGCACTTTAATGTCTTAATGGAAGAAAATAATCTGAATCTATCCACTGAATTTAGTATGACTTAGAGATGCTTTCACGAATCACTGGATCTGAGTTAATATACTTTGCTGAAAGATGAGGCATATGGCTAAGACTGCTCTGTGCTAATGCCTCTATTCTGAATCAGAGTGAACTTTTGCTTGGCCAGGGTGAGAATGGGCAGATTGAGGCTGGTTCTGTTTTTATCCGTCCATACAAACATTCCTGCTGACACCATTCAAGAACTGCACTTCATGTCTGTCATATGATGAGAAAAAGTGTCACAGTTCAAGTCAACCTTTATCTGGCAGTGTATTTGATGTAGTGCCATTGTATTTTAAATGGTCCATGAATATGACAAAAATGTTATATTCTCTTCAAAGTGAAATGAAATTAGCAAGGTACAGGCTATCCCAGGGAAAAAAAAACCAAAACCAAAGCACCATAAAATGCAACTGAAAAATGTTCACTAAGTTAGCATTACTCTCACACATCTGGGAAACTGTCTCTGACTTTCCACTGTCACAGGCACTTTTAGCAAGTAGGATAAGGAAAGGCTCAGCATCAGGATGAGAGATAGGACAGGTTTCTATTACATTCTATTCTTCAGGCATCCAAATCTGAATTGGATGTCTTTAGCCTGTGCTCTTTATGATCAAAAAAACTGTCTTTCACTTCCTGGCAAAAAGCATCACATCACAAGTAACTCTCTAAGTGGGTGTTTGCAAGTTTGCATCAGGAGACTTCTTCAGGAGAAGTGGAGAGCCATTTACAATATTATTTGCTAAAGTCTTCAGGACATTGCTGCTGTGTGGCTGAGCCTCCAGTCCCACATAGGCATGATTTTTTCTGTGATCTATCTATCTTTATATAGGATATCTCTTCATGACCAAGTGGCTTCTTCTCCTGTTCCTGCCATTTAAGGTTTTGAGAATCGTAGAAATTTCTTAATTTCTTGCTGCTGCTGCTGTCAATAGCTTTTATCTATTCCAAGGCTGAGAGAGACATGGGAGTGTTGTGCAACAATATGAAACTATTTCGGGCATTCAAAGCACCTCAACTGAATTTTTGGTTTCCCATTTATTCAGAATGCAATGTGAAAGCTAGAGGTCTTGAAAAGTACAAACCAAGCACCAGTAATTTTCACCTGAACTCATTCAAACTGAAGCCAGCAGGTTTCAAAGAGCTCTAATAATTACTGAGAGACTTAGCAAAGGCTTGTCTGATCCTATATTTGTGACTTAGTACAGCATTCTAACCTGCTTTCACACTCTCCGTAGCTAAATTAAGAGCTCTTAGACAATGATGGATGGCAAGGCTGCCACACTCTGACTTTAAAGAAGTTGAAATAAAGTACCAGCTGGAAAGAAATAATGGAAATGTGGATGGGCTGTTCAGTACACATGTAAATGTAAATAACACATATGAGGCACAGTGGAACTGAAAATAAGGGTTTTAAGATATGTTTCCACAGGTTATAGACCAATAAATATCATCATAAGAAAACAAAGTATTTCTAGCAGGTAAAGAGAATTAGTATATATCCATAATAGAAACCATAAGAGATATAATGGATATGCTCTCTGATAGAGATATTTAAAGGCTCATGTGGCAAAAATGTGAAGTGACTCCTTTGAAGATGACTCCTTTGAAGACAATAATTTTTGTTTTCATACACAATGGCACAATCTGGTAAGAGCAAGAAAATGCAAACCTCAGGAGGCACTTGTGGCTTTCCTCTTTTCTGTCCTCTGTAAAGGTGATTATGATACCTCATACAGTCCCACAGAAAGCAGCTGAGTTAGATGTCAGATTTTAGCCAACTGTTAGCATACATTTGTCAAGAAAGACAGACTAGCAGGTGATGTGTTGGACTGCTGTGTCTGCTACCTAGCCAGAATACGTCTTGTAACCATAGTCTTTCATTTTTGGCTGCACTTTTGTCATGAGTTCCTGTGGTGTTATAGGTCCTGCACTCCTATTTCATGGTCCCCCTGTTGCCAGAAACCTTCACTCTGGGACTTGCAAATTGAAATCAGTATTTGTTCTGGATTGGTATCAGTGAAGGTACTTCAGGTTCTCAGGTGCTGTGGGAGTATCCAAATTTGCTATTAATTGTAATAATTGGTGTGTTACAAAACCAAGGATCCTACCCTGCCCTCAGATGTTTGGAGGAGTGTGACTTTAAATGCCATAACTAAGCCTCAGGTACTCTGCAAGTCTGTATATATCTTCCCAAAAATAGTCTTGGACATAGTATTTGGTCACAGCTGAAAAGAAGTAAAGAACAGAGAACTAGGAAAGTGTGGCAACTTTCTGAGTTACTTTAAATTCTCTACAAATAAGATACTGAAGGAAAAATTCACACTTTAATTAATTTTGCTGTATCCAGACATGTACTGTGTAGACTGAATTTATAGAGAAAGTGACAGACAAACTGAAAGACAGAGACAGATAATGGAAAAGACTCATAATAGGGTAGATAGCATGTTTAAAACTAGAAGTCCTTTCAGTTTTGGAAGTATATATGAATGGTTCTATGATGTCTTTAAAATTTAAGCTCTGAGACATGAACCATTTGCAGCAAAATCATTACCTTATTTTTTTTAGCAGCAAACAAACAAATGTTCAAGTTGCTTTAAAAAATGAATCATCACAGACATCTAACCTTGAACAAGAGCTGATTGATTAGATTTGAATCCAGCTGGATAACACCAGCTTGCTTATACAAACCCAGTTCATATTTTTTTTATTCATAGGCTACATCAGTTTTTTTAAAATATTAAGGCCACATCACCATTGGAAAAAAAAATCTGGCATGTTTCAGGGAGCATTACTGGATAATTATTTTGTGTGTCTTTATTGAACTAAAACATTATGTTTCCAAAAAGGGTCAAAATAGGAACTAAATTCCCTTAAGAAATACAGTGATCTGTCATAGAGACTCAGTAAAATGTGATAAGGGAAGATTTATTTTGCATTCTATATTTAAATAATGTACTTTTTTGAACATATAAATCTAATGCCAGTTTTCTGCCTTCTGTGCAAGAGGCTGTGATCAATTTCTCTCTACTTGGGTCCTGGAGAGACAGTATGCATCTGTTGCAAATTTATTTGAATACCTGGATGCATGTATATCCTGATTAAACACTAATAGACACAGTGTAGCCATGCTACACAGGCACACTAATATGTTTGCTGAGCTGATCAATACTGAGATTGATCAGTCTTTGGCTCAGCCAAGTTAATCATGGTATTGATCAGCTTAGCAAACACATCGCTCTCCTCGTGCGGCATTACTGTGCGAGGTCTCCTCTCCACCCCCATCAGCTGGACATCAGGAGATTTCAGAAAATGAAATATAGCCACATTTTCTACAGTAAGTGCTCCTATTCCTTCAAGCTCATCTTCTACAGATAACTATAACATTTCATGATTAAGGTCTTTAGATTTCTCAGCCCTGTCTTGCAGGTTTGAGCACTGTTGTTGAAAACCTGGGAAATTTGAGAATCTTTTTTTTCCTTAGATGTAAGACACTCAGCCCAGGCTCTGGCTATAATAAGGCCCTCTTTCTTGAATTAAGTATTTGAGATTCCCTCATTCTATATGAATCCTTTGAAAGCACCTCTCCTATTAGAATCTCCAGGCTTTCTTAAGGGAAATTACTGCAGAGAAAATTTCAATACAATCAGAAGGTATGGATCTTGGGGTATATTATTAGCACGTTTGAATTTTTAACTCTGGAACAATATAACAAGACATTCAATAGTTTCAAATTAACATCAAAGGAAATTTCACAGTTGTTTTCCTATATGTAGTGGCAAAAAAGGCACTCAACTATGAATATAGATAGTTTTTATTTAAGCTATACATCTCACTTTTATAAAATAAATTCCCTGTTGCAGCTACAAAACAGTATTGAAATGGTTGCTGTTTTCTGGTATCATATGTATGTATATACAAATGGCTGCAAGTACCCATGAGTACCATCTGTTTATGATGTGCTATCAAGGGCAGATGTAACTGGAAACAAGCATCTCAGAGCAGATACACAGCAAATTGAAACTGGATTTACTCAACTGAAATTTTTCTCATACATTTCTTCTTAGCTAATACCAAAACACCATTCTACACCATTCTTTGGGACATAAGAAATCATAATAGGAAATTGCTCTTCTAAGGTATAAGTAAGCTGGTGAGAAGTTAGCATTACTTGGCAAAGATGCTATGGTACAGACTACATTGCTAGTTTGAGTGTAACTAGAAATATAACCTTATAAACTGTGCACTGCATGAAAGTAGGTGATAGGAATCTCATGCCAAAGTTTTCAAACCTCAAGCAGGCTTAATATGTGTTGAGAATGAATATTGTACTTGCTTCAGTGTCTGTTGTGTGATCTCTGCACAGCCCCTGAGGACCTAAAAAGTCTTGCTTGCTGCTTGATTTCTGGTTAGTCTAACAATAATTTTTGTGAGAGTCCATAATTAGAGATTTCAGCCTAAGAGAGGTAATTTCTTAAAGAGTTAGTGGACCTATCTGACTGTAAAATCTTCAGTATTGTGTCAATTTACATTTTGCAAAGCTCATCTTCATAACCATATCATTGGAAATAGAAACAAGATTTTTCAAAAGTGTTGTCACATTTTCTTAAATTTTAAAATTTGAAAACATTAGTGCAAGACTGAATTTGGAAGTCTGAAAGATCTAAATCTCCCATTAATGCAGCTCAAATCCTACCTGTGTGACACTGTAGACAATTTGGTTTACATACCTTTGGATGGCAAACAAAAAGAAAGATCCTGAAACTACTAGCAATTATAAAATGCCAGCCTAAATTAAAAAAAAAAAAAAAAGTCCAAGCCTGATTTCTAATTTAGTAGATGTCACCAGACTAGTATGAGTAAATTTTGCCTATATGAGGGTGATTGGTATGTCTGTATGATCAGAGAGTTTTTTTAGGAGTGGATTACCTGATTTTTTCATCAGATAGAGAAAGGTGCAAAACTAAAACCCCTAGAAGCACAATTATTGTATCCAGTCTTTGGAAAACACAGAATTATCTCACTGTCCTGTTTATGCATCTAAAATTTAACTCACAAGATGAAAGAGGAGCTTCATCCATATTTAAACAACAAAGACACTGAAGAATGAACAGCAGCTAAAATGAGTAGTTTCACAGAAAAAAAAAAGGGGTTTTTATAACATTAAAGAAAATAAATTGCTAGTCTCAAGTCTTTATTTTTAATATTTTCCTAATATTTTAAACTGGAAGCTTTTTGTGGTAAGCTGCTGAGGTTGTTCTTTATGGGTTGGGCACAGAACAAGAAATGTCTGGTTTACTCTGACTGGCACGTAGGGGTGACATTTAAATACACCTTCTGTAAATGTGGTGTATTCTTCTTCTTTCTTCCTTTCACTGTGCAGCTGGCACCTCTATCAAAAACATGGAGGGCCCAGGACTACAAAGAAGGTCATTTGTAATGAGGAGAGAAGGTGGAGTCTAAGCTGTGGGTCTCATACTGGCATTGCCAATAACTGCAGCTTAGAGAATGAAGGTCACAGTGCTGCAGGGCCCTGACTGTAAATGGTGCTTCTATCACTTTAAAGACTACATAATTTCATTCCACTTAAGTCAGCAGACTGGGAATATGTGTAATGATCTTCTCTTCACCCTCCAGGGTCTGAGTAAGAATGGTTCCAAGACCAAGTTTTCTGGCTTCCATAAAGATTTCAAACGAAGAGTTTAAATCTGTGTGCAAGAATATTGAAGGTGTTATTAACGCTTGTTTGAGCTTTAGGAATGCCCTTTGACATCCTCCATTGCTATTCCAAGCAAGTATAGATATAGGTATTTCAACTTAAATAACTGAAACCAATTCTTGCTTTTACAGGAAGTCTGAAGAGATAATTTTAACACTACCTTGACCAAACTAAGGAAAGTCAAGTGGTCCATTTAAAGAATACCTCACTACAATATCACTGACTTTTTTTTTTTTTTGACAGAAATGTCTTTTCCTTTTTCATTTTTCAAACCTGATGATTTTCTTTTCCCATTTCTATTTAAGATAAAAAAATCCTTTCTTTACTTTTTAACATTCTGAGACTTATTCTCCACAACATCCTTGATAGAAAATTTAAGGATTATGACTTTTTACTTGTCTTTTGTAAAATATCAATACTTTATGCTGAATCTAAGATATCCCTGGAGGACAAGGAAAAGGTTATAGAGAGAAAGAGAACTCTGAACATTTCCTGGGCAGAGGCTGAATTTTGATCTACCTTATTCTACCTTTGGAAACATGCTCATTTAAAAGAACTCTCTTCCATCTTTGAAATTTGACAATGCAATCTTTTTTTTAATAAATATGTTTTATTTTCTGGATAAAACCAGCAGAACAGTGTTCCATGATGGAGTCTGAAAGCCTTCTGGATCATTTAACAAGATACAACTTATTTTGTGCAGCTTGCAGGTCTTTATTGTTCACTAAAAGACAAATTTCACCTCCAGCTCCAAAAACCAGGAGTACCTCTGTGCAAGTGACAAGTACATAAACTCAAGCAATTAAACTGAGAATAAAATCTGAAGCATTATAATGATGTTTGTTCACTGTATATCGTGCACCAGTAACTCCCATCTCCAGGGACACAAACATTAGGATGCAGTAACCAAGCAGGGCTGCATTAGAAAGGCCATTGTCCAGTGCTATACCCTGGATTTATGCTACTTCCTGATTTGAAAGAAAAAGTAAATATAGAGGCAATCAAGCCCTCTATTTTTAGCAGGTATTAAAAAAATTCACAAAACAACAACTTTCTAACTTTCACAGTTTAGTTAGAAGCCACACATTTTTTTTTCCCCTTCAAAAGGTCTGGAGAAGTTAACTATGCTTGATATAAGCTTTAGCTTCTCAAACACAATGTGATGAGGTGCACAAGGTGACTGTCCACTTTCTGAGTTAAGCTGTCTTGTAGATATGCACCAGAAAGCCCTGGCCCATGGCAAGTTGACCATGAGCCAGCAGTGCCCTGGCAGCCAGGAGAGCCAGCCCTGTCCTGGGGGCATCAGGCACAGCATCACAGCCAGGCAAGGGAGGGGATTGTCCTGCTCTGCTCTGAGCTGGGGCAGCCTCACCTTGAACACTGTGTGAAGTTTTGGGTGCCACAATATCAGGACATAAAGAGTTGGAGAGTATCCAAAGGAAAGCAATGAAGATGGTGGAGGGCCTTGAGGGGAAGTTGAATGAGGGCCTGAGATCACTTAGTCTGCTCAGCCTGGAGAAGAGGGAATGGAGGAGAGACCTTCAGCATCCTCCTGAGGGGAAGCAGAGGGGCAGGTACCAGTCTTCAATCTCATGTGTAAGGGAATGGCATAAAGCTGTGTCAGGGGAGGTTTAGGCTGGGTGTTAGAAAAAGGTTCTTCACCCAGAGGGTGGCTGGGCACTGAACAGGCTCCCCAGAGGAGGGTCCCAGCAACAGCCTGACAGAGCTCAAGAAGCATTTAGCAAGTATTCTCAGGCACATGGTGTGACTCAGGGGGTGTCCTGTTCAGGGCCAGGACTTGGACTTGAGGATTCTGATTGATCCCTTCCAACTCAGCATATTCTATAATTCTCAAAAAAATTGTCTCTGATTTCCGTGGCTCTTAATTGCTCCTGAAACCTAAGGATGACAAAATCTGTTTCTCAACTAATGAAACAGATGAACATTCCAGCAAATAGCATGCCTATGTAATGGGTTTATACACAATCTCTGGATTCTGGGCAGCATGCAGCAGGGCAGTTAATAGCACAGACTGATTAAAAAGGTTACACCTTGCTTAAATTCCTTGGTCCTCCCTTCAAAGTGGGGAAGCAAAAAATTGCCCCCTTTAAAAAATTCTCTCCCTGAACTAAAGAGGCTGGGTCTTGGTTTTAGGCTTCTGGTGGAACAAAGTACAGAAATGTCAAAAACCTCTGCTAATTTCAGGAAATTCAAGTTACCTAAAATAAGTAGCCATGCAATTGCTATCTTTTGTTCCTGTTCAGTTAGATGAGATGTTTCCCCACATATTTTCCTTGCACACCAATCAATGACACCCTCAACTCCTGAAAAAAGCAGCAGCATAATAAAGAATGTTTCTTTCATTCTGTTTAGTTGTCTTATATAGTTAATTCATGGTTCTCCTGTCATTAATAGCATACTTATCTCAGATGCATATTAATAAAAACTTAGTATCACAAAGCACCATATTGTATTTATTTGTGAATATCAGCTTCAAATAATTTAGTTTAAGTAGAAATAGGGTAAGAAGGAAGGTAATAGGAAGAATAAAATCCATTGCATAGTGGATTTTAAAAATTTTTTTTTAAAAGATAATATTGTAAGTAGAAAGCAGTTTAATCAATGAACAAATAAGTTTGAATTAAACCCAAAATAAAAACGAAAACAACACAACAAACAAACAAACAAACAAACAAAAAACCCAACGTCCTCATATTGTCAGAGTCCCCAAAAATATTCCAGACAATATGAGGACGTAATTTAGGGAATGATTGCCAAGAGTTGTTCAAATAGCAGTAAGCAATAAATTTAAGAAAATCACACGGTTATGGAGTTCCTGGATTTGTGTATTATGCCAAATAATCAGCCATTTCTTCATAAATATGACTGAGAAAAATAGTGGCAAAAATCTAAGCATCACCTCCATAATAGTAATGAAAGTTCAAGAATCTTGCTAAAACATGGAAATGATTTAATGAAAACAATGTTATTCTACTTCAATGTACAAAAATAATTAATTGCACGGAACATATGAATAAGGTTTCTTAAGTTAATATGAAAAATTATTTTATAAAAGTTTAAAAAGTACAAAGCTGATGATTTCAGGAAATAATTATGGACACTTGATAAAAGATTTACAGAGATTGTAACACTTGTATTTGTTCTAAAGAGAAAAATGTTATGCGTTTTTCACAAATCTTTGCTATCTGTTAGCAAACATATATATAATTTTAATGTTTGATTTATTGCTATGTTAAGGAAATCCATTGAAACCTTTAAATATTTTTATGCTTTCTTTTGCTTGACATGAGCAATAGTTTTTTATTAAACCAAGTATTTCAGCTCCATATAAGTAAGGCTCGACAGACAGGAGTAGCTGTAAATCATGCTCAATAAACTCAGAATACTTAGAAAGGTTTTTTTAAATTGGTCTAATCAATTATACTACCAGAAAATTAGAGTAATATTTTGTGAGAATAGTGCAAATTAGTTTATGCCTTTTCATTTCTTCTAACCTTTAGAGCTATTTATGTTGATGAAAGAGTCATTATTCACTTTAGATCATGAGACTTGGCTTCATAGCTTTGCCTGGGTTGTCTTCTGAGCAGCTGCAGAAGTGAATCCAGAGCATTACATTTTCAGAAGTTTTGGGAGAATTATTGAAAACTATACCATGAATTGTTTTTGTCACATGTGATACATTAAGCTCTAAAGGACCAGAAACAAACTTTTCAAGAAGTTATCATATAAAGGGTATGCTGTAATAACAAGTTGGTGTGGCCTGAAACTTACTTTGATAAGGAACTATGGATAACACATTGTAAATACATTTATCACAAACTGCCACAAATGATAAAAAAAAAATAATTTGCTAGTCCTTTGCTGATTGGTAACAATGCTAAGCTGTGCTTTCACATAGATAAGAAAGATACTCTCCCAATTAATTTTGTTTTTTTCTTTTACTTTTGGATGGAAGTGCTGAAGTACTCCAGGTTCATCCCCCAACCTTCTCCTACAGTCTCTCTCGGTCTAGGCAATTTCTGGAAGTATTAGTGGCTAACTGGAGTAATCTGTAGAGATTTCTTCCCAGTTTACTCTGTCACAATTTACTATGGAAAAATTCACAGGAACAGTCATGCAGGAAGTGTGAGTAATTTTTCTAGCCCTCTACAAAATTTCCATAGATTATCCTCTTCACTTATTCTGTTTTTCAATGAAGCTAAAGGGACAGTTGAGAGACTCAGGAAGTTCTGCCCCCTCTCAGATTCACACATGTAGCTCCCAGTCAGTCAGTCATCTTCGTCTTCCCCTTGTTTCTTCCATGAAAAGCATTTCCACGTTGCTGAGGGATTTTTTCTTAGAGCATGATGTAGTCTGAGCCCTACAGCAAGAAGAAAGTTACATCTGGCTGAAGAACATTTGATCTTCTCCATGTTAAGGTAAGAGAAAAAGGCCACATGAATATCTGACTCCCTAGTTCTTGTCTGTGAGGAAGACCTCTTTTTTCACACTCTTATTTCCTGTTAGATGAATACAGCTGTAAATAAGAATTCAAAAATCTGAAATTAGTGTATTTACACGGATAAATGGGTACCATTATTCTAAAGAGATTTTGCTCAAGTTTCACAGAGACATATTAAAAACTGTTATGCTTTGTTTTTATCAAGTTCTTCTTCTGCAGGTGCATTTCTTAGTCTATAAATACCTTCTAGAAAAAAAATACGAGACTTCAATGGCCTTGCATGTCCCAGTAGAAAGTGGTGAATATGACTAGGAGGATCCACAGGAGATACTTGCAGTTTATAGAAATAGGCTAAATTCCTTCCACATGGGTCATAAGAAAACAATCACAGTCTCAACATCAAGCTTAAAGCTCAGTAGAGACTATTAAATCATCTAACTTCTCATATATCACATCCCTTTAAACTTTTTTCAGTTACACCTATAATGAATCCAGTCATGCTCAACTAAAACATATCCACAAGAAAGACCTGAAGGTATATGTTGGGTGGATCATTCCCTACCTGTGTTAGTGCAAGTCAGGAGGAGAGCTGGACTTTGAAGTGCAGGCAGCCAGCTGTGAGGGAGAGGGAAACCAGGAACACCACCAATGGCTGCTTCAGATTGGGATTTTATTTTATTGCTCTCACCAAAGCCGTTCCAGTTCTACCATATAACTTTACAGTTAGCCGGTTTTTTGTTTTTTTGTTTGTTTTTTTTTTCTTCTCTTCAGTGTAAGGGTCTTCCAGACCTGTGAAGTTTTCCTGGTATTCCAAGATTAGTAACAAATTGTTATAATTGAACTATGAGCACAATAGGATAGCTTTAAAAAATATCCAAAGATATACCTCTGTGCTCATGTCATTTAGGTTGGATTATTTAAAATGTTTATTCCTGCTAGACATATTTCTTCTTTTGCTAATGGATTAGGAAGTGCAGAATAAAATAATATTTATTGAATATTTGTTTGTTTGTTTTCTGCATCACTACTGATTCCACTTCAAGGAAATGTTCACCATTCACAAACTAGGGCTCCTGCTAGGAGTACAGCAGTTCTTGTACCATAATTACTCAGTTATGGCAGCTAGGAACAAACCATGACTTTGAGGGAGTCCTGCAAAGAAGTTATCTGAAAGTACAGGTGAATTACTTGAATCAATAGTCAGAGGTATTGTGCTATCCAATGTCACACACAAAGGGGAGATTTCCTTGACTCTTGGTATTTGATTTGTCTGTCAGTACTCCAGGAAAGCTGAGACCCCTGTGACTGATCATCTGTCAGTGTCCTGTTATGAGATCCTTCACTGAGCAGTCCCCTGGATCCAAGGCTGGTTCCACTGATTTTTTGGGGACACACATCAACAGCATAATGGAGACACCTCTTCCCACTTTATTTGGATATATTTCCTACTTCTGGCAACTGATAATACCTGTGAAGGACTCACACTAACAGTTTACAGAATAACACTCTTTGTTAATAAAAAATGTGACAGATTAAGGTTTGAGGATTGCTGGTGATAGTATCTGACTGCAAAAATGTATCCAAAGCAATGCATAGGCAAGCCCAATACCCAATAAAAGTATTCAATGTGCATAGAGTGGTTCTTATCAAATAGGCAAGAACCCATTTTTCTAATAGGTCATATTATTTTTCTAATAATAGAAAAATTAGTATTTTCTATGGAGGAGAAAAGAGTTTCAGCCCATTGGCTGATCCCAGTAGTTACAATGGAGTCTTCCCTAACTTTTCCCTATTGTCAACTTCCTTTTATACTGTTTCTTAATTTAACTCCTAGCTTGCTCTCCACATCAAGTTTAGAATAATACAAGATAACATAACCATGCCAAGAAGGCCATAATGACAGCTCAGCTCCTTGGAAAAAAAATACCTACATGCAGCTTTGTCTCATCTCACCACTTTGAAGGGTCATTTTTCCTGCTTACTGTAGTGACAAAGGTCCCAACCAACCAATAAATAGGATTGGTTCAGAATCCAGCCCATAATTTAGTAATGGAAATAATGCACTTTTTTGATAGTTACATTTACCAATCAATACTCATGCAAGTTTTTGTTCCTTTTTGCTATCAAAAATAATGTGTTAAGACAATTTTGTGTAGTGGTTTCTCATTGTGTGAATTTGGTGAACCAGGTAATTCACAAATTTGTTGCAGATTTTAGGCCTTAGGATTCTCCCAGTGTTTAAAGTTATTAATATTAAACATCTTGCTGAATGCATCAGTCCACATCCTTCATCAGAGCTGTTCACCACATAGGATGATGACAAAAAGACAACAGAGTGAAAATTATTAGCTCAGTAAGAGGAGCCAAATATGTGCTTATCCTTAAAAAGAGGAATAACAGTAGCTAATGTGTTATGAGAACCAATAAAAGCAATTGGTGATCAGAGCTGATCTCATGTGAGAAATTTGCACTGATGTCAGGATAGTCAGAGAAGTAGGGGGACAAAGGTAATTTTTTTGCCCTGAACAAAGAAAAGACAGCATAACAAAGTGTTATTACAGTCATAACATCTTCCAGATTCTGCCTAAGAACAAAGTCCTTGTCCAGATGATGAAGGATCACATGAAGTTAAAGGGCGGGTTCAGAGAGAAGAAAGGCGCGTATGACCTAATCACAACCATGTGTAACATCACTGATAAAAGGAGGACAGTGCAGTCCTACATTGATCAAGTGTTCAGCTTCTCAATAATTCTGACACCATCTGATGTGACCAGCTCTAGATTTCCAGATGTAGGAGCTCTAACCCATCTCATTGAACTCTTCACAAGTTTCTGTCAGCAGCCAGAGAGGAGTGAGCAGTCACATGCTGCAGCAACTGGCTTTCTCTCAGCCAGAGGGTGAGACAAGGATTCAGCATACAGGCAGTAGTTCCAGGAAAAGGGTGGGAAGAGCAGAAATGCCTGGGCCTGGTATTGCTTGACACCTCTAAAACACCTTTAGATTCACCAGTGAAGGACAGACTGCTTCTACTAACTTCTCCAATAGTTGAAGGAAGTAAAAAATATGCTAGTGGGGAATGTAGCTTACCTCAAAGTCATGGAAATGAAATGAAATGGGCATGTTTCTTGGCTCATCAAAATAGGAGACAAGCAAAAATCCCTGTTAATGGTCTAGTTGTACACAGAGTGAATGTCTGTAAGTCTTAAGGATCAGAAACACTTTGCCAATTAAGAATATTTAATTTTGTTGTGGACTCCATCATAAAAAATGTGAAAGATTTCGGCATCTTTGATTGCTTACACCTTTGACTTCTGAAAACGTAAGGGTGTAAGCTTTGTTTCCCAATCTGGCAATATATGTTAATAATGGGAAGTTAACTGCTGCTGATGGGACAGCTGCAGCATTTGGAATATGAAATTGTTGTTGAGACTTCAAATGGAGTTTACAAAACTTCTGTCATAGCATCATAGAGAATAAATTGCTTTGTCTTATTTTGTTTTCTCATTCATTTTTTAATTTTTTAGAACATTTCATTCTAGTGGTAAAGGACCAAGAATAAAGAGGGATAATTAGTGCATTTAGCATGAGAGACCATTCCACAAAGACTTCTGGCAAGATCTCCTTCTTCCCCCAATTCTCTGTCCTTCTAGGTGAGAATTCAGTTTGATGTAAAGTGTCTTCAGTGGGCTCTTCTTTACAGAACCATATGCTCCAGAGTGCTGCCCATTCTCTGAGGCAGGGCTGGGTGGATTTTTCTGTGGATATCAGCAGGTGTTTCTCCACTGTTTCACACAGCAGAGCCTTGGAAGAGCTGGCTCTTGCAAGTGTTGGCAAACAGTAAAAAACTTTCTTCCTTTAGGCAAGCCATGACATTTATCACACAACTTGGTAGGGGCTGTAGAGAAAAGAACATTACCCTGAATATTAGAGCCTGAAATGCAGGATAGAGCTGTGAGTTCACTTCTGGTCCTCTTCATTGACATAGAAGCTTGCTGCTTCCACGTTGTGCCTATGGAACTTTGCCAATGGTTCAGAGATTTTCTGGGAATGCAGAATATATGAAATAATCCACTTAGCTCTCCTACCTGAGGTGAGAAATTTTGCTGCTCACCCATTTGTATTTTTGAAATATGGGAGCTGAAAAGCTAGGGGAGTGGGGTATAATTGAAAGTGCCTGAGGCCTTAGTTGAAAAAATTACAGTATCAATCACAGAATGCAGTAAGGTTTTTTAAAATTTTATTTTGCTTTGATTGTTGTTGTTAACTCTGCTGCATTTTGTATTGGCTTTGATGATTTACAATTCTAAGAATTCAGTGTAAAAATAAGATTTTCTCTTATGAAATGTATCTAAAATCAGGGAATTAATTAATGAAGTATTTCAGTGCATTCTAAATCAAAATGATTTGTGGGTATGAAGTAAATACGAATAAAATATGAAGTTTGAAAACTTCATTAAACAGCTTCTTCTTTATTTCTGTTCCCAAATCAAGAATAATTTTCCTCTGGTTACCTTTGAGGACTCATGGGATAACAGGAATGTCACTGGTGAAAACTGAAAATTCACAGGAGTTATATTAAAACATTGCATTATTTAATTGATTAAACAATAGCAAGACATAGTATTGTGGAGGGTATTTTCTACTTGTGGGACTATAATTTCCCAAGAAAAAAACATGATATATTTTCCTTCTCTAGCAGCACAGTTAACTACCATGAATTCTTTGAGGCAGACAAGAAACACTTTAAATTATATTCACCATTCTCAGATATGATATCTTACTCTAGTAAATCCTATTGATCCAGCATTATCATAGGCACATAGAATGATAGAATGGTTTGGGTTGGAAGGGTGCTCTAGAGGTCATCTAGTCCAACTCCCCTGCAGTGAGAAGGGATCATATTGGTCAGAGCCCTGTCCAGCTTGACCTTGAGTGTTTCCAGGGATGGAGTATCTACCACCACTTTGGGCAAACTGTTCCAGTGTTTCTCTACTTTGATGTTAAAAATTTCTTCCTTAAATCTAGTCTAATTATTCTCCTTTTTAGTTTAAAAACATCGTCCTTCAGCAACAGCTTGTCCTTATTTTTCTTGTAAGCCTTCTTTAATATTCAAAGGACACAATCTGGTCTCTCCAGAGCCTTCTTTTCTCCAGGCTGAGCAACCCCAGTTTTCTCAGCCTGTGCTCATAAGGGAGTTGTTTAAGTCCTCTGATGCTCTTTGTGATGCTCCTCTGGCCCTGCTCCACCAGGTCCAGGTCATTCTTACGTTGGCATCCCCAGAAGTGGATGCAGTACTCTGGGTGGGATCTCAGCACAAGGCGTGAATCACCTCTCTTGGGCTGCTGACCACACTTCTTCTGGTGCAGCCCAGGATGTTTCTCTGGGCTGACAGTGCACTTTGCCAGCTCCTGTGCAGCCTCTCACCCACCAGCACCCCCAAGTCCTTCTCTATCTTTAATGGTACTGGGTGTCAACCCAACTCAGGTATAGACTCTGCACTTAGTCTTGTTGAACCTCATGAGGTTTCCATGACCCCTGAGCATTTTAGGGTTATTCTTGCACTTTATTCTCTTATTCTTTACTCTAAATTGTCCATGAACCTTTGTTTGGAAAACAGCTGCCTCAGAAGAAGATTCTTACCTGAGATAAAACTTGTACATTGCCATTCAGAATTGGTGAAATCAGGTTCTTACTTCTCATAGTTTAACTAAATTACATGGTGTTTTCCTTTTTCTCATGCATTTTGAACTCTTTGGGGTTTGAATGTCAGTAGGTGAACAAAATAAGTTTTCTCAAATATTTGCCTAATTTGTAAAAACTCTGAGTAAAACTGTTAAACTGATGACCTGGTATTTTTCTTCAGCATCTTGTTTTCTTGTGCTATTTAGATGAGGAATTTAAATAGCTATAATGACTATATATATATATATTAGTTATTTTTTTTCTTTGCACCATTAGATCCTCCAGACAACATCCATTTTTATTCTTTGAGTCTAAAACAAAAAAGGTATTTTAAGTCACATAGAAAACGTCTCCAATCCACCAAACTCTTAAAAAGGCCAAATTTCATTAAGTTTTAGTTTCATTTCTAGAACCAAAACATTTCATAGTGCAGAATATGAAGAACAAAATTGTTCTTTAGCTTAATTGAGAAATGTAGTCACTCACTTCTATATATTTTGTTACTTGTTCCAGTTCTGTATATTGTTAAAAAATAAGGACATTTTCTCTTTTTGAGACAATGTGGATGAAATCCACCTGCCCTTACTTGGGCAACTAAAAGTTAGTTGCCTATTTCTGAATTAGCCACTTGAGTCGCTTTTCATAGGCAATATAGAGAAATAAGTAATTTTAAAATAAGAGTTTTTAAAGAAAAATCAGATGAACTGACCTCTGATACAAAACTGAAAGAAACAGAAGAAAAAAATTTAGTTTAAAATTTGAGATATTCTTTCTATTTTATGTATTATTTTACTCTTTTAGCATGCATTTGTGTTTATAGCTCAGCTATCAATATTTTCCCACTGGACAGCTTACTTCGGAATGAAGACTGTGCTTATCTCCTTAGATAAGAATTTCAGAAAGCTTTATTTCAAGATATTACTTTAAATAAGAATTATGTTTCCAACTGCATGTCTGCAGACTCTTTGTTAAGTTAAATTGGGCTCTAAAAATCATGAAACCCACTTCACTGAAAGTAGAAACAGATTGGGCTGCTTAGATGTGTCTGGGGTTGGTTGGATGAATGACACATCTTATGCCATACATTTGATTCAAACCTGCTACTCTTTGACTAGCAAATAAAAATGAGACAAACCACGACAAACACAGAAGTGCTTCTGAGCAGGAAACTCTCTTAGGTCAGACTTAGGAGTAGCACAAGGAGTAAATCAAACCAAGAAATTATAAGTGCATACTCCCCATTAATAATATAGCTGTCAGTTTTCAACACCTAATTAGTGGTATGAGATCCAATAAATTTTTTCAACAATACTTTCTCTAGTCCCTTCAAGGTAAAAACTATCACTTTATAACAACATGTTATTGTCAAAAAGCTTAAGCTGTTCATGTACTTCAAAAGATATTTTTTGTCTATTTGCCTCAAAATAGTGACAGCAACAGCTTTCCAGGACTAACAAAGCATAGTATTAGGCTCAGCTGTTTCATCAGAAAATCAGAAAGATTGTTGTTGTGAAAAAGTAGCTCGCTCCAGGTTTACATGAGTTTTTGGAGCAGCCACCTCTTGCATAAAACCCACTTGAGTCATGCAGAAAACTGAATGGCCAGAGCACAAGTGAAGGGGAAAATGGCCATTCTTGCACTTGTTGCCTTCAAGAAATCTTGAATGTCAGCAACAGAAGAGTATTCTACTCTTATTTTATACTTGCTTTGATTAAGGAATGCCATCCTTTCAGCTTTTGAACAAATTTTATTTGTTTTCACAGGACCAATCATAAGTTTAATACTAAGCATAAGTCTTTACATTTAACCAGTTGGGTGATCTCCTTTTCCACTAATATGAAATTTAAAAAAAAAAGAAAGGAATATTTGTGAGCATAGGTTGAAGTTTGTGTTCATATCAAAGTTTAAAAATCATTAATAAAATTTATATTTTGAAACCTGATAATATTTATTATTTTCTATACTCACCCTGAAAATATATTTTTATACTCATGTAAAATTATTATTATTATTAAAATTCTGTTGTTAAAAGTGTCAATCATTCTGATCATTCTTTTGGTGTCAACTCATCCATGTTTATTGTAGGGAAAGATTCAAAAATAATGACAACTATTCTATACTTCCAACTTGGATTAGATTAACTATAAAATCTCTAATTAGCATGTCAAGATTGTGTTTATTTTACTATTTTGAAACTTAAAGTTTATTCCAATTTTCAATATGGTAAATGAGTACCAAGGACTTTAAATGAAAACTACATTAGCCACACATATAGCTCATCAGATTAAAAATTAAACATTATACACTGCTGAAACTGTCAACAAAGATGCAGTGCCTTTGAATTCTACTGTAATTCCTCTTGATGTCATCAGTGTTGCAAGAAGGTGAGTTTCTTACAAACAAAAACTAAATCATAACAAAACAGAATTACCTGTTTATAAACTCATATATATTTGTCTCTAGGCAGAATGACATTGGAAAGCATTACACATAATGTTAATAAAAATGACAGTTTTAAATGTAATAAAAGTAGAAAACTTTAGCAATACTGAGTCTAGTTAACTCAGAGAGTTCAGATGGCAACTTTTTTATTCCTTTATCATTTTGCTCCCTCTCAATGACAGTTTAACTCATTGAGCCTCTGAATATTTTCTTCACAATTCAGGAAATAGTTACAACCAAAATATGCAGTGCCAGTAGGAACAAGTGTAGACAGCATTTTTCTCAAAGTAGAAATATTTTATATAGTGTCAGGGTCTCCATGTAAAAATATTTTAAAAGTGTACACAGTTACATTTATCAACTATCCTAAATTCTTTTCCATATATTTCTTTTGAAACAAGGTTTACAGTTCCATCTCAGCAGCTTGCCAAATTTCTGGACTATCAAATGTTTTTCATCTTAACTGCATGGACATTAGCCCCACTGACCTTTGAAAAGCTAAACATCATGCAAAATAAAAGCCCTTTGCATAAATATAATTTGTTCTTTCTCTTATCTATTGTTTCCACAGAGAATTGCTCTGGCTACCAAACCACTTTCCCCAATTCAAAAGGGTGAGAAAATGGGACATGATTAGGAAATACAGGAATTAGTAGACGAAAGGAGAGAAAGGTTAAAAAAGGATTGTAGATAAAATAAAAAGGAATAAAGGAGAGAAAAAGAAAAATAATAACATGAAACTAAGATTCAGTAAATCAAGAAAAAAAGATCAGGGGAAGGGTGCAACTGGTATTGACAGGAGAATAAAAAGTAAAATCTTATGCTGTGAAATGCAAGCTCTTATTCAAGTCTTGGTGATGATATGACTGTGACAATCAACCATACATGAGACACACCAAACATGAAAAATATTTGCAAAACTAAAAAGTAGATTGCATCCTCAGAAGAATGGTAATGAAAATGTAGAATTCAATAGAATTCATTAATATTATAGTAAAATTACTTTTATAATTTTGATGTCTTTTTTGTTGGCACAAAAGAATAAAATAAAACTATTTTATCCACAAAGGCATTGCTACTTGGCAGCACACTACTTCAATTCTATAGCAACCCTCTGGTTTATGTTACAAAGTAGTTCTGAATTCTGAAGGCATTGACATATCTGTAAGAAGTGGATTCTAAAACAGAGGGGTTTTGTTGAATTAAATATGAAAAGGAATAATGCAATCAGTACAGAACTCCTTGTCTTATTTATTTTATATGGAGTTCAATACAAATCTCAACTAATATGTGATTCACTTATCAGCGTGATCAAGTTTTCAACTTTTATTGTGTTGCAGAATATTCTAGTGACACCATATGACTGTGAATTTCACTATCAAATCCAGAAGTACTGCATAAGGAATCAGGAAAACTGTGTTGAGGTACTACATACTTGGTTCCTGCTTGTCATCTTTAGAGTTTTCTGGGGAACAGTAGTAGCTGATAGGGTAGCTACTCCTGCTGGTTTCACATCAGTCAAAATGCAGAACTGTAATTTTATCATCTTGTGGTAAGAGAGTAAATGAAATGATTGAAAGCAAATATTCCCACATTCAAAATATTCAGTCCTGTGTCCCCTTATTTCCAGTCCAGTAACTGTTACTTGATTCCCAACCTTTTGCTGGTCATATAGTACCTTGTGGTACTGCAAAAAAAGTCTGATAAATTTCCATCATACTTCAGAGATCACAGAATTATTCAGGTTGTAAGACACCTCCAAGTTCATTGAGTCAAACATTCGACCAAACTCAACCATGTGAGTTGACCATGTCAACTAAACCTTAGTAAATCCAACCATTTCTTGAACACCTCCAGGGATAGTGAGGCCATCGCTTCCCAGGGCAATGCATTCCAATGCTTAACAACCCTTTCCATTAAGAAAGGCTTCATGATGAACTATCTGAACCTTCCCTGGTTCAGCTTAAGGACATTTCCCCTTGTCCTGTCACTGGCTGCCTGGGGGAAGAGATCAACCCCCACCTGGCTGTAGCTTCCTTACAGGGTGGTGTAGAAAGTAATAAGGTCTCCTAAGCTTCCCTTTCTCCCAGCTAAACAAGCCCAACTCTCCCAGCTGCTTCTCATATGAATTACTCTCTAGACATTTCACCAGCTCCATTCCCTTTCTCTGGACATGCTCCAACACATCAATGTCTTTCTTGAAGTGAGGGGTCCATATGAGAGGGTTTGTTTCAAGTTAGTGAGGTGTGGTTTTTTTTTTTTTTTTTTTTTTTTTTTTTTTTTTTTTTTTTTTTTTTTTATGATTGGGGGCAGAGGAATGTGTGTTTTGTCTGTTGGTCTGCTTTGTTCATCTGTCTTGTCTGTTTTACCCAAATATGACATAAGACCAATGCCAACTGGAAGAACAACTACACAATTGTTTTCATCATCAGCCTGATAACTGCATTATTATAATAAAAGTCTTCCATTATCCCTATTTTTCCTGCCTTTATAATTAGTAGTATATATATATATATATATATATACACACTGTCTAGTATAGTACCATGCACTAGGATGAGGGATAAGATTTTACCTTATTGTTCTCTAGCCAATCACAACAAGATCACAACAAAACTATTAAAAATTTAGAAGACTATTTGAAACTCACTATAGAATTGACTGGCAGTCAAGACAAGTACAATTTCCACTTCATCCAGAGGTATTCCTTTCTGTAGAAGGAAGGATTATTTTTCTTGTTAGAGAACTCCCATGGTTGTCATTGGGATGCATTTAAAAACTGAGTTTTGTGTTCACTAGGGACTACATGAATACTGTTAGGCCAAATGCAATAGATATAGGAAAGGAAGAGTGTTGTAAAGAGTTGTGTCTTGTAAAAAGCTATGTCATGCAAAGGGAGTAAAAAAAAAGTTAAAGAATGCAAACATTCTGTGGTTAGTTTCTTGGCCACAGTTACCATTGGAGATTAATCCAAATACCATTAATGTTTAAGTAAAACAAACAAGTGTCACAGATTATGATCATGTTTCTTTCTTTTTTTCTGAAATCAGTGAAAAATGCACACTTTTCATAATCTTTTTCATTCAGACACAGTCACAGAAGGAGACTAAACTGTTAATTGCCAGTTCCAAGGCAAAATGAAATGCAAAATTGGAGATTTCAATAGTAGTTCAAAATTATGTGATGACAATCGGTGGTTCAAAAATCAACAGCTTGATAAACCATGACATAGTAATGGCAATGAGATTATCATGACAGTTATCAGCAAATATATATTCTGCTTCTAGAGAGAGAGCCAGTAGCTAAGAGAGAATGTCCGAATATTTTTATAGTCAGAATAAGTCCCACAAATAAGGGTGGAATTAGAACTAATGTTTACATATAGAGGGATCTGGGGGGAAATAAATCATAGAAGCAATGAGGCAAATAATACTTTAAAAAAAAAAAGGGTTTTTATTTTTTCTGCAGATTGATACACTAATCTTAATTTCGGAGAAAAAAGGATGGAAAGAGATCATTATCCTTCTTCATATCTCTGCTCTCTTGTGCTACCTAAACACACACATGCAAGTACATTGTACTACCTCTGCACCTATGTACTTCAGATGGGATGCTGTCATTACTGCTTTTCGTGCTGCTAGTTATAGTTAGTGCTATTTTGTTTTCAATCTCCGTTGTAATACTGTCATTTTCTTCCATTTCCATTGAAGGCCTTTGGGACAAAAGCTATTCTGTTGTTGGAATATGCATGTAGTTTACTCATACAATAAATTTTGTTAGAATATGTATGTATTATTTATGTATATATATATATATATATATATATATATATATATATATATTCAGCTTACCTATATCACATACCCTTGTTGCAACTATTTCCATTACATCAATATATAACATCTCTTAAGCTGGATCCCCCTTCTATGCATAAGGATTCAAAAACTTTCAACTGTGCAACTAACAGGCACAGCAAAAATGGGAGAGGAGAAAGAAAAAAGCAGCTTTCATGCACTAGCTTGATATTAGCAAATTTCAAATATACACAATAACATATTTGTCTATATGCAAGGAATGATCCGCTTATGATAGTTATGAAATCTGAGAACATTTTGTGATCTTACTCTTTGTATAAAGGCCTGTCTGGGATCTTATGGACGACAATGACTGAGCTTTTTCACCAAAAAGAAGAAATATTCACTTTTGTTTATGCTTAATATGTGACAGAAAAAGCCCCCAAGTTGGTGATACATACTTTTAATGAAACAACCCGCTTTGTACAAAAGTGACATTGGAAAATTATTTGTTACACTGAAATCTTCTAGAGCTGCTTCATACAGCCATCAAAAAGAGTCACTAGTGCAGCTCAATATTTAGGAAACTCCAGAGATATAAATGCACTGTAACCCAAATCAGTGATGAAAATGTTGAGTAAAGACCAAAAATTGAGTAGGGAGCAACAAATCTTACTGTTGGTTGCACAGTGACATTGCAATCAAAATCATCATCCTCTGAATGTGAAGCTCCAAGTTCGGCTAACCTACACATTGGATCATTCCTGGGGTATCCTCCTCCTCTCTCATGTCCAGTGAATCTGGAAAGCCAGCTGAGGATTAAGAGGTGTTATGGCCAGAATGAATTGTGACCTTGGGGTACATAAAAGGCATAAGCCCCCTGCCATTGCATCACTGGGAGGTCTATTCTCAGCTTCTCAGTTACTATTACTCAGTTACTATACTCAGTTACAGATAACCAGCTGAAGCTGTGTATTGATGGAAAGCTACCTGCCCTTACAGGGCAATGTAACTTCTCCCCCTTAGCTAGGATCAGATTTGGTGATTCTGTTATTGTTAGTCTCTGAAACAGGATTTCTGTAGCATGACAGAGAGATGAGCTCTACAAAATCACAAGTCTGTTTATAAGTCTGCTAAGGCAAACTTCTTCAGCCAAGGAACTCAACACAAAGGTTGGTGTAGTCCCCCTAACAGAAGATAGAGCAGAAGGTATTGCTTTGACTTTTCTCCAAACATCTTCTCTTCAACACTGATGAAGAAAATGTATTGTGCCATATGGATTTAGGGTCTCAAAAGGACAGTGACAGTCTTATCTCTTTAATAACTTTGTTATCTTGCTCTACAGTAGCATAGCATAAACGATTATCTTTTAAAAATCGAATTTATGTTAAAGTGAATACATATATTTGGGGAAAAGCATAAATTTTGAGACAGCAAGAACTGCTTCTGCACATAATGTGGCATAGTTAATGGGACTTAAAATAAGGTGATTCAGTAATTGACCTGAGAAGAATTTGGAGGCAGTAAAAGAGAAATGAGAGAAAGCTGAGGTAAAAGGACAGAAGAAAAGAGGAGTATGCAAAGAGAACTTCTGATGCACAAAAAAAGGAGTGGACAAAGAAAAGAAGCTAGACTGTGAAAGGAGCTTGATTAGAAAGAAAAAGGGGCCAGAAAAACCTTACAGTATGTGAAACATCTATTTAAATGAAAGAAGTTATGAACTAGAGAGTAAGGAAAGTGCACGTATAATGTGGTGGTGACATAGTCAGAGATACATGAAATGAAGTGGAGGAACAAAGAAACTGGAAGGCAAGTTAAGTAGGTGGTCTGAAGGAGCAAAATTTAGTTGAGTAAAGAAAAGGAGGAGAATAAAGCAAGCAGATTTTCTCAAGGGTGTTTGGGTAAGAAGTTCCATTTTCTGTGAATTTTAGGTGATATTTTGTGTGAATGTTTGGTTTGAGAAGCATAATATCAGTGTGAAATAGAATCCAAAGGAAATTTCTTGTGTTGAGAGTTTATCAGCTGTGGAGATGAAAGGCAGTAATATGGGAATTTGTAATAGAATAATTAATAAATTTTTAAAAGGATAAGACAATATGTTCTTTAGGTTCAGAAATCTACTGAGGAACAGTCTTGTCTAGCAATCCTTCCTCTATACAAATATAGTGGGGCTTGGTTTTTTTCTGTTTTTTTCAGATTTTTTTTAATGTATAAAAAATTCCTTCTTTCAATGCTTTACAAGCTTTTTTTCTTATATTTTTTTCTTTCTTGTGATTTCACTATGACTGATTAGGATAAGCTGCATATGATCCTGGACATCCATATCCCCGATTGGTGTGTCTGAAAAGTACTTGCTTGTGCTTTCTTTCTTCATCTTGTCATCCTTCCAGGGTGCATATGCCCATCCCTAGGACTTTGGAAATATGACTATGTACATTATCCCCAAATATCTGAGCTATTTATTAATTTTTATGCTTCTGAAATACAGGAGACCACCTACCTGTAGTACAAGAGTTAGCTTTTGAAATAAACAAGAAGTTCCCCACTAGAGATTAATTCTTTTAACTTTCTCATATTTTCAACCTCTATTTTCTAAATTATAGTTATATGAATCTCAGGGAAGGGTGCAAGTACTGAGTAACTCCTGAAGATACTTAAGTCAAAATAAATCCCAAGACTATTCTAGAATAGATCAAATTTTTCTTTTATGTTGTTTTCAAGTCCTGGAGGCACTTTCTTAGATGCACTTCAGACTGAATAGACAGACAGATGCTCAGGCATCTAAAGTCTTTTGTGATTTAAAGATAGTGAGGGAATGAGTGGTCTTCAAATCTTCCTAAGAACCCTAGTTAGCCAGGAAGATTAGTAATAACATATCATGGTTTAGTCAGACAGATTGTATTGAGATCTTTTATAAAGGCCAGAAGAGTAATTAAACTAATACATAAATTTCTGGTCCTTGTTAGATAGATTTAGTTCTGTTCCTGTCTATTGACTATATAATTTATTAATGAATAAATAATATGATCAATAATGATGAGAACTCTCTTCTTCTTCTTCCCACTTGTGTTTCTTCATGGCTCCTCATGACACCAAGGTCTTGTGTTCATGGTGCTTAGTGACCCATTTACTACTTAAAATAGGGATATGCTCTCCCAGAACTGGTGACAAAGCTCACCAGTCATGGGATCATGTTGGGAAATTGACACTGAGTGTTTTCATGCCAGGGATATAACAACCCACATCTCTCTGATGGTGCATAGTTTAGAATTCAGTAAGAGCAACTTTGAGGGTTGAAACAGTGATGAGTGTTCCATGTTAGTCTAGTCCGTGGACTTAATACCATTTTTCTTCAGTGCTTTCCTCAGTGCTTGATTCAAATAATTCTCAATGTGGTATTCCCTAAATTCTATAAATTCAAATTTTTAGACTCTTTTTATCTATGAAACCTGTGGTCTGTCAATGAATCCTTTTCCATAAGACATTCCCCTAATGTAGTATACTGCTATCCAGTATTTTTTTCTTATACTGTTATTTAATTATCAAAATTAGGGTTTCTATTTTCCCCCTAATTTCTACTATATTGCAGAGTATTTTGCCAGCTAAAGAAAAAGAAAGTTTTCCAGTATTTTCTGAATTTGTTTTGTCCACAAGTCCAGTTTATCAGTTATCTAATGAAAATTCAGACTTCTGGACTTATTTTTCTTTTTTTTTTTTTTTTTCCTTACCCTCCAAAGTAGGATTACAAAATCGTTGTCTTGCAAAAAGACTTCTCTTGCTTTAATTCAGCAAGATTAAGTATTCTTAACTATTTATGATATCAAACATTGAATAAAATACCAGATAACACTGATCCAGCTACATTAGTAATGATTGATCAAGCATAAATGTACCCATCTTTTACAGCACAGTAAAATATATCCTAATTATTGAAGTTTATGTAAAGCTTAGAACAGAGATCTAATACCTTCCCTACATTCTTGATATTTTCTTCTTTCATCAGTCTTGCTCTCAGGCCTACTGAAAAATTATAACATCCCCATATGACATATCAGGTCCTGTAAATTTATCAGGAAAGTGGTTAAGAAACCAGACTTCTATGGCACGCCATAAATGTTTTCTCTAAAAATTTTAAACCTTCCTTGTTTAATAACAGCAGCCCCTTTATCACTCCAAATCACTGAGAGTTACAAATGTTTGGGCCAAGGAGTCTCAAGGGTTACAGAAATATAAACATTCATTTACCATGCCATCCCTTGGGAGAATAGTCTGTCTATAAGCCTGGAAAAGTAATAGGAAAAGAGATGCTCTGCTCTGAGAATTTCAGTTTCCCAGTGAATATTTTCCAACGTTTGCTTGAGCTACAGAACCAAAAATGCATTCCTATGAAAACTGGAAGTGACAATAAAAAATACTTCTTATAATAAGATTTAAAAGTGCCAGTCAGATTATTTACTTAGTTCTTAAACTTCATTGAAACTCATTCTCTCTCTCTAATGTATTGTAGCATCCATGAAATCTTGAATGGCATTGCTTATCTTGCTTTAATTAATGTAACTTAAAATATTTAATTAATAATATTTAATTTATCTGGAGTTTTATTAGAAATAACATAACTGAAATTAAGTTTTGAGAACAAAAAGAGAAAACAGGAGTAGGAGGAATTAAGAAAACTAAAATTAATCGTGTTCTATAGATGAATTGATTTTTGTTCCATTATTTACTTTTCTATGATTCTTGCCAGGAGATTGATTTAATTTGTGCAGAAGAAATATTTTACCAGGTATATGGCTTGCTTTACATGACAATGTTAAAATAAATAAAAAAAAATCCATTTTTATCACTTTCCACTTTAAGATCCCAAAGCACTTAATAAATATTTATTAATTAAGCTTCATTCCCAATCCTATGAAAAAAAAGCACACTATAGATTACTATTTATAGATGGGAAAATTAAGCCATAGCATTCTGAAGTCAGTTGGCCACCACCACAAAAAACGTGCCAGACTGAGACAGTAAGAGGAGCCTGGGGCCTGGTCCTTCATGGTTTTGGGTTCTGTATGTAATTGATGATACCTTTGCTGGGTGTGCATAAGGAACTGCTGGTTTGGGAAGTCAGCCCTGTGGAAATGTCTAATTCATTTCAGATTGGTCTAAGCAATTACACCAAAACACACAATGTTATGTGGGGATGAGATTCCAATCACTGGTGCATTATCTACTAAAAAAACAGTTCCTCCCTATTTTGACCCCCTCTCATCAGATGCCACAGGGCTGTGTTCACTCTTAAGAAAGCTTTTGCCTTATAAAAGTGGAATATTCTTTTAAAGAAGTATAACTGGGTAGCTGTGTTTGCATTTTGGCATTGATTTTTTTTCACTCATTTAAATTTCTTCTCCACATGAAATTTTTCAGTGAACAGAGAAGGAAAGGAACCCCTTATGCATTAGTTTTTAGAATTTAAAAAATATTCAAGCAATATTAAAATATTTTTAGGGTTTTTTTCTTTGTTTAGAAATATGAGATTTAAAAATTGTCATTAGGGCACAATAAAGCAGTTTAACTCAATTTAGCAGCAAAGTCAGTGTTTTTCCAAGCTATCAAGTTAGTGCCTTATTTAAATCCCAGTGGCACTGAAGTATCTGAGGTGGGGAAAAAAAGGTTAAACTGCATATCAACTACTGAAGGGAGCTGAAAGGATGTAGAGCCCAATTAAACCTTCAGCACTGCTCTCTCTCATAAACACTTGCTACTTTATTCCCTCTGGAACACATTTCGAGGCAGCTAAAGTGGGAACCCAGCAAGAACCTTTTCATGAGATTTCTGTTATTGAGCCTCAGGTCCAGCCCAGTCCTTCTGGGTGAAAGGCTTCATACTCCCTCTCTATTAATCATCATCTGGCCTTCTAACACCTGGGACTGACTCCAACTCCCACTGTTGCTATATTGACAATATTCCCTGTTGATTTCCTCATTTTCTCAGCCAAGGCTGGAATGACCTCTTTAAAATTCTTTATAAACGTTCGTAATTGCCGCATCAAACTTCAATTCATTACTTTCCCAGGCCTCATGTATTTTGATGATATGAAAGTTGACCGCATTTACATGCAAATTGAAGTTTTATATTAATAAGGGCCAGTAAAAAGAGATTGCATGGTAATACTCCATTATGACTTTTAAATACATTTGCCCATGTCTCGACTTGGCATTAGCATGGTCAGACCATGAGGAAATCATGTTGGTCTGATTGCAATTTTGTTTTCCAATTGAAAGTACAATTTCATCAGGTTTCCCTGTCATTTCTAATAATGACTTAAGTTTGCTTGCTAAATTGAAGAATTTCTCCAGGCCTCTGGATGAACTGGGAAACAGGTGAGGAGACAGCTGCTTCTATACGAAGTGCTTCATTATGAACTACCACTATATTCAACCCCATAAGGCTAGTTTGATGATAGAAACAAAATTACTGAAGGTCTAGTGCAGCTGAGATTGATTATCTTAAGCATTAACTTTTAACATAAAACTTTGGAAACCCAATGGTCCATCTGTGAACAAGTCTTTAATACACTGATCAAAGATCCCTAACCTTTTAGACTACTATTCCATTGTTTGGCCTCAGATTTTATATGCTGTTATACTCCAGCAGGAAAAGAAATAAAACAACTATCTGCAGAAAAGGTATAGTATATATTAATGCAAAAATTCAAGAAATAACTTTTCTACACACATCCTATTAGGAATGCTAGAGATGATGTAATTACAACATCAAATCAAATCCATAACACTATGAAATATCATTTATGTTACTGATTATAGATATCTAATTACATTTCTCATTGGACAATCACAAAATTAAAAAAACTCATGTATCAATGGCAGGTTACAGGAGAATTTAAAACTAAAAGAATGGTCCCTATAGTTCTAATATCACAGGTATTCCTAAATACTGTTGCATAAACCTTTTGGGGATGGTTCTGTAAAGACCAACAATGCTGCCAAGGAGTAATAGCAAAGTACTTTCATAAAACATGCTTATGCAAAAGTATATATGATATTATGTAAGAAAGTAAAAATACATCTAGTTTATTCGTGTAGAGGCTTTTTGCACTCCAGAGCCCTCAGGGTCAGTGGGATTACCAGCAAAACACATGAATAGGTGCTTGTTTGTGCAGACTCTTGCTTTCCACTATAATCTTCTAAAACGGCAATAGATGAATGTGCACATTTCTCATTATAATAAGTTTGGAAATAGTTTATGTGGTAGAGTTGGATTGTACACAATTGCTACTTAAAAATTTAGCTGTGATCCAGTAGGACCATTTGCTTAGGCAGGTTTCACCTGTTTCTGCAAAGTCCAACAGACTTCTGTCAACTCAGAGAAGGATTCAGGCTCTTCTTTGATAAATCTTTATGTGAATATTGGAGTTAGAATTGATAGTTCACTACCATTTATATCTTCTCATAAGTGTGCCTTGCTCAGGCCAGCGAGTTGGATGATAAAGCTCAATTTTATTAAAACACTTCTTCATTGTTCTCTGTTATATCAGATAAGTTTTCAACAGCAGCTTGAATAGAGAAAGGTCAATGAGCGTATGATAATACTATAACATTTCTTATCAGTGTTTATAATAGATGTTGAGGCTGGGAATTGTTTAACTTATCAAGTTGTCTCTATTTGCTATCAAAATATAGTATTATGAATTTATTTGGTCGTTCTGCTTTCCAAACAAAAGCAACAACAAGTAAATTGCTTGTCCTAATAAAAAGTCTGGTCATTAGGATTTTCATATGGCTGAGGCAATGATCAGCTCTTTTAGTCCAGTGCACAAGAGATCAATGCATCTTTCATAATTCCAATCCCCTTGCTAGTAGCTTAAGTATAATAGTCAAGATCAAATTGTTGGCAGCTTGAGCGTAAGAGCCAAGGACAGAACAAATCTAAACTCCTCTTCAACTTCAAAACTACCCTTTTCTCTGCTTACATCAGCCTGAAATTTCAGGGTAAGAAATCTACATCAATGATGCTAACTCATTTTTTCATAGCCAAGTACTGCAAGCAGCTGCTTTGTCTGTCTGGGAGCAGTTGAGGAATAGATTTCTTGCCTCTGGAAAATCAGTTCTTCAGGTCTTTGAGAGGTGTTTTCCTTGTCTTGTTAGTACCTATTATGGTAACCTGAAAGAACAGAATTCATGATAAGGATATGAATGCAAGAGTTTTTTTCTTTGGGAAAGTGTGGAGAACATAATTATGCTTGATTTCTACCGAAAATGGTCCTGTTGCTTAAAAAGAAAATAATTTATCTTGAAATAACTGAATAAGCCAGTGAGTATAAATATATATATAAATATACGTGTTTATAAAATTACTAAAAAATTCTGGAAATCATTGGATCATGGAATCATAAAATTATTTAGGTTGGAAATGATCTTTTACACCATTGAGTCCAACTACTAAATATTCTGCCTGAAGAAATTAAGCTTGTAGATATGTTACCTTAAGAAAGAAGAACACCAATAAATGAAGTGGTAATTGGGAATGTCTGCTGATGATCATAGTAGATTTCAGGAAATCAGAATGGTTTTAGAGTTAAGATATATAAAAACCCCAAGATTATGCAATTGCAAAAAAGTTAATGAAGATGATAAGTAAAACTCATTATTTCTCTCATCTGTTCTCTTTCCTCACCTACCACATAAGACCATCAACAGGAAATCTGCAAGGTACAAGTAGTCTGTGTAAGAGCTGATTCTGAAGGAAAATGTAACAGGATCAGGTAAGTTTGTCAGAGCCTAAAGAGAGGAAGACTTAGCTTATCTGTGCAAATGCAGACAGTTATTAAAAGCATAAAAATATCCAGACATAATGAGTGAAGCCGTAGTTAATATGATACAGAAAGCTTTAATTCCTTTTTCCTGGAACTGTAGGGAATGAAAGGCAGAAGGACCTGCTCAAACCTTTTTTTCAAAGCAATGTTAATTCTCAAGGCAGTTGGCACAAGGTGATTCCAAGCTTTTTACCTTGGACATATATTTAATTTGTGAGAGTTTTTATGGAGATACAAAGAATTGATAGACAAAGTCAATAGCATCTTAAAGCCAAACATACATAGAAAGAACACTTAAATGTGTAAGAAATTTAAAGGAAAATAGCAAAAAGAATACAAAGATGTGTATTAGAAATTGGAGCCAAAGGAAGAATACATTCCCATACCAAAATGGGTAATGAACTTCAATGTGTAGTTTGTTGCTAGTAGATATTGCTGTTCTAGACTAAAGGTGGCCAGGTTTTTCTCAATACATCCAACATCAATAATACTCTTTCCCACTATATGATTATAGAATAATATAATTTAATAATATTATTCTTATATACTTATTCTACTCAGACTCCTCAGGAGATCACTTCCTGAAGTCTGGTTCCTCACAAATTCTGTCTTAACCCAGAATCTGGAATGACACTGTTAGGGAGTAGTCCAGATTCTCTGCCTGATTTCTAAAGTATGTCAAATGATTGAAATACTGATACTGGCTCAAACTCTGAAGACTGAGGGAGAAGTATACTGTGTGCATTAGTTGAGCTCTAGTATTCCAGAAATGTGGATTAAAAAGAGGTTAAGGGTTTAAGTATGTGTTACTCTACAGCCATGCATAGCTTGGCAGCTTGTGTGTAACTGTCCCATGAGTTGTTCCAAGTGAGATGTGGATTACTTGGGAAGAATTAAGAAAAGACTGCTGAATCAAGAAAGACACAGGAATAATATCTTCCTAGAGATGGCAGGAAGAACAGTTGTTCTTCAGGCTCAGAAACAGAGACTGTTTTACCGGGCTGTCTTCAGCTATATTAAAATAACAGCAAAGCAGAAAGAAATTACTCCTAATAATAATCTGTCACAAGAGAAGTAAGGTATTAAATTGTAAAAAGAAAAAGGAAAGTTGGAGGTTGGAAGAGAAATGCAGGTAGTGAGATGCAAATGTTGGAATAGACTGCTTTGTGGGGCTGCAGAACTTTCACTGCTGGACCTGTTAATGTGCATATTAAACAACATTTAGGATTTATCTATGATTGTTTTTGCCCATCAGACCCTATTGTATAGTTCCACAAATGCTGCCCAGCCCTTTTTCCTAAGAGGAGCCCATAAATTTTTCGGCTATAATAATAAAGAATACAGGTATTTCTACTTTCTAACTTTGATTAAAATTGTTTATAGTACCTCAAAGATTTCTTATTATTGTTTGTATTACTTACTGTGGCCTGTGTTTCATTTAGTATTTGTGTTACCCCAAAATTATATGATATTCTTTATTTTTAATGTGAACCAGGAACTATGAAATATAACTTGACAAAAAAGTATTACTGGATTTTAGAATTAACTTTGTAATGGTTTCTGTAGCAAAAGCCAAAGATATCTAGTGGGATGGAAGTAAAAGACTATAAAATTTTATACAAGACATGTTCTCCAAATTACCCCAACATTATCTCTCACCTTTGCTGGAAAAGGAAAAGAACTTGGTACATTATCTAAATATCTGAAGGACTATGTTATTGTGATATCTGTTGCTTGTGTTTGGAGTCTAGCTTTTTTTGGAGAGGGGAGGGTAGAAATTGAGTGGTGGAGCTCAAGGGTTATGAAAAAAAGCAGCAGCACCTGTATGCAGAGTTAGGTAGAAGATTCATGAGAAAGTCCTGGATGGCCACAGTTGACCATGTTACCCTCTGTCTCAGTTCTCCAGAATAATAATTTCCATTTCAGTATATTTATGTATTAAAAGGTTCTCTGTGTGGGAGGTGTTGGTGTGTTTCTGGGGTTGGGATTTTGGGGTTTTTTAGAGGAGTTTTGTAATGCCATAAGAATATTTGTTACTTTGTGGAGAGAGGGAAATGAAAGTTTTTTCATTCTCTGTTCTTATTTTTAAAAGGACAATACCAGAACTACCCTATGTATGGGAGCAAAGAAGTATAGGCAGGTCATGTTCTGCTGAACTGAACAGACACAGTAGGTGAGGGCCATGATAGCCATTCACTTACATTCTTCATCTTGTAAGAGCTGTGGTGAGTCTGACACTACTGCAACATTCCCTGTTTCCAATCTCTGTTAATGCTTGGTTTTCTAGTCTTACTGGATTCAGTAGACATTGATCTGGAGTTTGGAGTAGTTCTGATGTGGAATTTCTCCTAAAAAATTGATAGTATGATTACTCATACTATTGCAACCCGCTTTTCTCTCCCTCTTGTGATGTAGAGAAAGGTCAAATTTGTGTTTGGTGTTTTTTTCCTAGACTTTTTTTTTTTTTTAAATTCACATGAACTTTTATTCTCTACAGAAATTTCGAATAGAATGAGAAGAAGCTTGTAGATATCCTATTTACCTGTTAAACAAGACAGAAATGTACCTATTTACTTTATGAAAAATGCAGCTTTATTTTAAAGTATTTTTCGAAGGCCGTGACTATGCTTCATCACCAGATTATCAGCTGTAAAGGCTTTTATTAAATACCATCCCCATTCAACCATGCATCATTTTTATATGAAAATAGTAAACAATGACTATTGCATGCATAACTTGTCAGTACTGCAAGGCAGGGGATGAAATGTGTTGTCCCTCCAATGATATTTCAATATAAACATGGCTGCATTGCAGTAGTGTCACATCTCATTTGCACTCTGGACTTGGTGGCAGCCAGGGATCATTACATGGGGGACAGTGAGAAAAATACATTGCACACTAGTCATAAACATAAAAGAAACTAAAGAGAAAGAGACATACCAATGCATGTGCAGCTTCCACAATAGAGCAGAAGAATAGGATTGCACTGAGAAATGTACAAAGGCAGCTAAGTTTGGAGGAGAGTTACCACTGCACTGAACTGTCAAGTCTGAGCCAAATGATGTTGCTTCTGACACCTCTGGCTACAATACATTGCTTTTGGATTCAGTTTCTCTACCTTTTTCCAGTTGTTGCAGTAAAGGCAATTCCCTGGTGCTTTGATTGTTGAGATTATCCTGTTCTATATAGCTTCCCCTCTCTCTTCCTCTCTATTCTCTCTTCTGTTCTAGCATTATGGGTGTAAGTAAAGATTAAGCAGACTGCTGTGTTTTTTAAAGGCAGTCATTGCTTTGGATAGACAGTCAAAATCAAATGGAAGACTGTACTGTTGGTATTTTTTGGGGTAAAAATAAACATGTTTAGTTAAGGACATTCACACATAGAAAAACTAAGTTCAGTAGACATCTCATTTTATGTACTTATATCACAGAATAACATAATCAATTAGGTTGGAAAAAACCTCTGAGCTCATCAAGTGGCTGCATGCCATCTTTTCAACTAGCCCATGGCTCTTAGTGCCAAGTCCAGTTTTTCCTTAAGCACCTCCATGGACAGTGACTCCATCAACCCCCTGGGCAGCCCCAAGTCTAATCACTCTCGTGAAGAAACTTTTTAATGTCCAACCTAAACTTCCCCTGGTGCAGCTTAGGACTGTGTCCTCTCATCCTGTCGCTGGTTTCCTGGGAGAAGAGGCTGACCCACACCTGGCTACACTCTCAGGTGGTTGTAGAGAGTGATAAAGGTCTCTCCTGAGACTCCTTCTCTCATTTAAATATCCCCAGCTCCCTCAGCTGCATCTCACAGGACTTGTGCTCCAGACCCTTCACCAGCTTCACTGCCCTCCTATTGACCTTTCTCAATACCTCCATGTCCTTCCTGAATTGGGGGTCCCAGAACTGGGCACAGTACTTGAGGTGTGGCCTCACCAGTGCCAAGTACAGGAGAAGGATGACCTCCCCTAGCCCTGGCAGCCACAATGGTCTGATACAGGCCAGGATTCCTTGGGCACACTGCTGGCTCTTGTTCAGCCACTGTTGACTAGAAACCCCCAGGACACCTTTCCCCATCTGTCACTTTCCAGTCACTGTTCTCCCAGCCTGTATGGGGAAAAACCAGGGGGTTTTTATGGCCTAAGTGTAGGATCTGGTATTTGGTTGAACCTCATGCCCCTGGTCTCCACCCATCTATCCACCCTGTCCCAGTCCCTCTGCAGAGCCTTCCTAACCTCCAGCAAATTGTCACTCTGACCCAAATTGGTGTCATCTGCAAATATGTTAATGGTGGACTCAATCCCTCATCTAGATAGTAAAGATATTAAGCCGGACTGTGTCCAGCACTGATTCCTGGGGGCACCACCAGTGACTGGATGACAACTGGAGGCAGCACCATGCCCCACCACCCTCTGGGCCTGTTCCTAACCCAGCCAGTTCCTAACCCAGCAAAGGTCCCACCTGCCCAAGCCATGTCCCCAGCTTTTCCAGGAGTGCTGTGGGAGGTGGTGTCAGTGGTTTTGCTGGAGTCCAGGCAGGCACATGCTCAGCCTGTCCCTCACCCACCAGGTGGGTCGGGTCACCTGTTCATAAAAGGAGACCAGGCTGGTCAGGCAGGAGCTGCCTTTCCTGAGCCTGGATCCCTTGGATCCCTTGGATGTGCTGTATGTCCCATGTTATTACTCTCAAGGTGATCTGTTCCTTAACTTTGCTGGGCACCAAGGTCATCTTAAAAGTAGTGCATTCTAACTCTCACTGATTGTGGTTTTGCTAATGGTGACTGGTAGACACTAAATTCCAGAAGAAATTTACTCCTCTTGTGGTTTATAATAATCTGCGTTTTTCTGTCATACTCATTCTTTTTCTTTAGCATAAGCAGTTCTCCTTTGTCCTTTCTTTACTACAAGCATTTATTTTCTCTTTACTGAAAATCACTGTGTCATCTTATTTTTGGTAGACCTAAAAAGCTGAACTCCAGTTTATTGGAAAATGGATCAAGAAGCCTAGCTCTCCAAGATACCTCTGCATAGTGCTCTTGTTTTCAAATGTGGACATAGAACAGAGTTGGAAAACTAGCCCCAAAGTGTAAATAATTAAGTTTATAAGCAGCTTTATTTTCATCTTGATTATGTTTTCTCCTAGTTTGATAAAGTTAACAAAATATATTCTGTGTCAATTTTGGGTTTCATTGTTTGTTTTGGGACACATAGATTATCCCCTCAAGTCATATTCAAGCTCAACCATCTTCACTGATGTTTGTTCTGTTAATGATTTGTACTACATACAATCAGTGAAAAAGTCTTGACAAGTTTGATTACTCAGAATCAATTTAAATGGTGTTTATACTGTTAGAAAATATCAGCAGTTTTCTGGAGTAATGGACCTGTAGGGGCAAGTAGTGAATAAAACTAAAAGGAAAAAGAAAGTTCTGAGATAGACACATGGTTATTAGTCTCAGCCTAATTCTCCCTTTAACTCTCTTTCTCAAAACTTGTGGAATGTTTGTTCCTCTGTTCTTTACTCAGTTTCCATTTTCAGCCTCCCGTATACAACACCTCTTCCATCTTTTTGCGTGTGTATCCCTTCAGTTACATTTTTCTTGTACCTGCCTTTACAGACTTTCAGATCAACATACTACAAACTGTTTCTTTGTGTAATACTGCAATGGGTAAGAAAAAAAAAATGTATAATTTTTAAAAAAATTAACAGGAGGGATTGCTAAGCCATAGATCAGAGCCACCTAAGTCCTCTGAAAAGCTGTTAACATACAATTGAAGTACCCAAATTAATGAGAACAACTGATAAAATCAGCCTTATAGTTAATGTGCTTTTTCTCTGGATTGTTTTCATTTCTCATCTCCACTAACTCGGCAACTTTGGCCTAATATTATTGTGACTGTCTTCTTCCAATTCCTAGACCAAGGAGGAACTAGAACATAGTTCCTTCCTGGTACTACAATACATAGAACAGTATTCTAAAGATAAACATCACAGCCACACTCTCATCTGTTTTTAAAATGCTAAGGAGAGATGGCTGCTTATGCAAAAAAAAAACAAAAACAAAAACAAAAACAAAAAACAATGTATTTTGATTCAAACAGGCATCAAGAATCAGCTATTTCTTTGGTACCTTTCACAAGCTTGTTTGGACATCTCATACAGTGCAGACTATGAGGTTCTCTATTCCCTGTTTATTGCAGAGTACCTCTAGCTCTTACCACTGTGAGTCCTCCTTTTGGATCAGGCAATGTGTGTTTGTTAGGAGTCCATAATATGAAACCTTTGCTGGTACTCTGTACTGGTTCTGCTGTGAAAGGGGCTGATTGCATGGTGCTGTGTTTCAAGTTTGTGCCTGAACCAGTGGTTGACCCAGCTGGCCA
Source organism: Luscinia megarhynchos (assembly GCA_034336665.1). Taxonomy (NCBI): domain Eukaryota; kingdom Metazoa; phylum Chordata; class Aves; order Passeriformes; family Muscicapidae; genus Luscinia; species Luscinia megarhynchos. The sequence continues at coordinate 40,064,281 of JAPFBE010000002.1, read as the reverse complement.
AAGAGATACTCCATACCATGTGATGTTATATTCAGCAATAAAAATGAGATGGGGAGTAATCTGATGCTATGGATGATTGCCTTAGGTGGTTTTTGTTTTGTTTTGTTTTTCCTTCATGTATTCAACTTTATCTTGAACAATGAGTTTCTCTTGCCTTTACCTTTTTGATTCTTTCCCCTAGCTTTCTGTGACTGTATGAGTGAGTGACTGGGTGGGGTTTTAGCTACTGACCAGGCAGGATCAAGCCTCTGCATGACCCTACCTGTGAAGGTGAACTGCCATAAATATATCACATTTCATGTCTTCCTAGTTAAAATGTGTCATAGACTCACGACATGGAAAGTAAAGCCTTGTGTCTAAAGTAAAACTTTTAATCAATGAGTTATTACACTTAGGTAAACACCTTAGTTATTCAGCATATATAAGGCTGGGGGAAAATACTTATCCTTCTAAATTGCTATCAGTTCTAATAGTGCTGGGTTACACCATGTCCCCTGTCAGCTATGAGGTAATTTACTGGTGGAGAAGCTAATCAAAGGAATATATGGAGTTGTGCATCTAATTTTAATTATAAATTTGATCACATTGGGATGGGCCACTGCAATGGCAATAAGCCTTCTAGTAATCAGGAAGAAGAAAAGTAGTTTTGCAATTGTCTTTAATTTCCTGAAACATACACAATGTGCTGAAAATTCTGTTGTTATTATTAATAGTATGAGTCTTGTGTTGATGTTTTTCCTTTGCAGTCCCAGTTGCCGAGCCACAGAAAACAAATCAGTATCTTAGGCTATTTTACTTAAAATATTAGCATGTATTTGTTATGTTAGGTGATTTCACCCACTTCCACTGTGCATCCATACCTGACAGATGAAATATGTTGTTAGTTACTACTGATATTTTCTTCTGTATTTCAAGTTCATGGTCCGACTCCATAGACTTATAAAGATAATTTAAAAATCCAAACCTCCCAAATTTTATCACCTATGGCACTTTTCAGATGCTTAGGCAAGTATTTTAATATGGCATGTAATTCTGGTACATTACTGTTGTCAAAAGTAATGTGCCTTTTGATAATCTTTGGGAACTGAAAAGAAAATGGAGCAATAGCCTTAAATGTAAGAGTGACTGATAAATTTACCTTTTGACATAAATAAAAATGTCTCTCTTTATCATTGAAACAAGTGGAAGTCTTTTCCTGTCAACAGTTATGGGTGTACAAATCCTAGGTTGCTCTTTGCTCTGCACAAACTCTGGGGAACTTTCCTCCACCATCAGTTTAACCCTTTAAATTGTCTTCCTTTGTGTCTGCATAGAAGGCCAGGATTTAGCCTTGATATTGTAGAAAAAACTTGCATAGGATTAAGAGAGTGGACACCTGGTTGTATTACTCAGTGCAGTGGTGATGGCTGTATTCTCAAGCATTCTGTGTGCTCTAGCCTACTTTGACACCTTTGGGTAGCTGGAAGGGTTTTTTAACATCATACAAATTAATCCAGCCTGGGGCTGGATTAGCTGTAATGGACAGCATATAAAGATTTTCAGGCACACAGCCATCCACACCTTGACAGGCTTGCTGCACTTCCAATAATTTAATAAATCTTTGACGAACTTTAAAAGAAACTGTCAAGATGTTTCATCATTTTTTTCTTCTTATGCCATTTTTAGTAAATTTATTGCACATGAAAAAAATACATCCCTAGGCATAGCCCAGGAGCACTAGGACAAGTTTCCTCACTCTTCTGCCAACATGTTTCTGTCGTGCCCTGGAGGTAGCACCTGGTTTGAGAGGATAGTTCTCTTCTTCATTTCCTTGGCCTCTCAGCTGACAGTATTAAACAGCTAATTAGTGCATAGTGATATTTTTTTTTCTTATGCAGAGGAATTTTACTTCAAGAATTTTGTCTTACAATTATTTGTAATAGTCCTTAGTCTTTTACAACTGAAACTGGCTTTTTTACTTACCAGTTTTTCACGTGCACATTCCACTGTACGAGTATAGTGTAATGTTTGTAAGGGTAATGCTCCTAGCAAAAGGAGTGCAGTGTTGTCTGTTTTAGAGAAAAAAACACTTGGAGTGTTTGGGAACAAAAAGAGATCTGAAAAATTATACACATGGGTGAAAAGAGCAACACAGCTGAGTTTACTGCTCCATTCCTATAAACATCTCTTTTTACTTCTAAACCGTGACTACCTCCTGAGCATTTCTCTTTCCCTGTGTACTGGAGGGTATTTTGCTAACAGAACTAAGAGCTGTTGCTGCTTGTGAAGCATTATTAACTTTGCTGACTTTGTAACCTTAGAATAAGTCCATGGTCTGATGCTGTTACAGGGAAGAAGTTTTGAGTTTCTTATTCAGCTTTTATTGTTATTCAGAAAAGGGCTGAAAAATGGAATATTGGTAACAAGTTGCAGTCCTCCATTTGCAGTATCCTGCTATTTGTTGAAAGTAAAACAAAATTCCTCACTGCTCTTTTCTCTTGGAAAACCTGGAAATTTACTTTTACCCTCATCAAAGTCAGAGATTTTGGCTATTAATAGTTTGGGGTCATTAAGATTTGCTAATAGGTTTTGAATATATAAATCATCTATCTGTTTCTATTTGTCGAGAATTATATTATTTTTTGCTAAAGAAGTACAATCCAGACAATAAAACATCATTGTTGAGAAAAGTAAAAAACTACAATTATCATAAAATATTTTATACAAAGCACTGAAAGTGTGGAGAGGGGTGGGAAGTTATAACACAGTTAATGTATTTATGTATCTTTGCTGTGTACACATAAAAAAGAGAGCACTTGCTTTCCCCTAATGTTCATATAATGCCTGGAGGCTGGAAAGCAAAAGAAGAGAGATAAATGAAGAGGGAAGGAAGAATGCAAATTGGCTGCAAGGCAAGTTGGTGGTTCATGATCCTTGCTTTGACTTTGATCTAGTCTCATTAATGAGCAATTTTGCAAAGCTGCAAGGCATTCTCTGGTTGCAGGATAAATTCAGCTTAGGTTGCCCATGCAGGTGTGCATGACACAAGAAGCCTTCCAGAATGTATGCATTCTTCCAAAAATGTGTTCATCATTTCATTTTAATAACCTAAACCGTTGTGGTTGATCACTTCAAGACATGAAGTATCAGATATTAATGGAAGTAGTTTTGAAATGTACTGCTTAAATCAAAGGAGAGGAGACAGTCCTGAATTCAGTCCACTGTGAAATGAACAACTTTGCTGAGATGATGTAAACTACCTCCCGTTTATGATTACAGCTAATAAGGTTATAAGCAGCTGGTATCACCATAATTCCTACAAAAATTTTGATCCCTTTTGAGGGTGAACTGTGTTACATTTACAGTACTCATTAGCTGCCTACAGTCTTCCTTTTACCTGGAAGAAAATCTTACCAAAATCAATTCCACAAGTTGTTTAGTACATTATGACTAAAGTGCTGTACAGATCTTTGCTAGAAAGTAGAAAATATCTCTTGCTCTCTGCCCTCTATCTCTAAAAAATATTATTTCCTTCACAACATTCATTTTGAAGAAGCAAGAAAGGCTCTGCATGCTTGTGAGAGGGCCAGGGAAAACTGAGAGAACTAATCTTTATTCTGGCCTGTAAGATTGGCACAAGACTGGAAAAGGAATCTGTGCAAAAACTTATCTGATTCAAGCAGAGGTGTAAGAGGTAGGTATCAGCATTTGCATCTATATATTTGACACAGGAATAGAGGATTGAGTAAGTGCAGTAATGGAATTTTCTGTTGTTTGCTTGGGGTTTTTTGTTCATACAAATTAGCATAGTTAAATATTGAATTAATAAAAATATGTATGCCAAAAAAGACTCATTGTCAAAATTTCCTACACACAATCCAACATCTAAAAGCAAACAAGGCACAAATCCCACAAAAACAACTATTTTCATTGTACTGATCTGTTTTTCTCAGGTAGTCAGTATACTGCAAAAGAAAAGAAATAATAAAAAAAAAAAGTGATGTTATCTAAAATTTTTAAGATGTTTTGTAATACAAAACTAAGAAAAGATGTGTGATTGCAAAATACCATCTCTGATAGTTCTTCTAATCCTGCCCTTTCTTATCTTTCTCGTATGTGAACTTAAGAATAGTACCAATTTTTTAAAATATTCAATTTATTCTTACATACATACATAGTTCTAGTATGTCTGCTTTCACCCATAGAAACTTGGCATTTCTAAGCTTTCTTTTGTTTACTTCAGATTTGTACTGTACTCTCTTTATAGAGTGTTTTGTAGCTTTCTCTTAACCATCTGTTAACTGTATAGTTGGACAGGTTAAATTAACATTTTTATCAGACTGCTCCTTTTAGTTTTCCACAATTACATTATTTAAGCTGACTCAATATTAATTATATTCTTCTTTATGTATTAATATAAAGCAAGTTAATCTGCATTTGCCAGCTAAAATAGGGTTTTCCTAGAAAGTAAATGAGTGAGCCAGTATTATTGAATTAATGATGTTGTTGTACTCACGATAAACTTTTTAAAAAATTTATTCACTGATCCTTTAAAAGTAACCAATTGGATAGGGAGAAGGTAAGCAGTTGATGTTTATGTAGGGCTATTATACATACCTTAATTCTAAAGAATGCTAAGGATCTGAAATATTTAGGGTATTTAATTTACATGTCACTGCTACAGAGAAACTATTGGGAAAAGACAACCAGCTAAGTGACAAACATAAACTGCATTCTTTCAAACCTTAAAACCACGGCTTTAGGCTTTATTTATGATGGAGCTTCTAAAATGCAGCTGTTGTCTTTAGGAAATTGAGGTGTAATATCATTTGAATAGAGCACTAAATAGGTGACTGGAGCTATTGGAATATCAGACTGGAGCCTGGAGTACTAAACCCTGTTTCTTTCACAGCAAGTAGGAACTGTTGAAGAAGGCCACTGAAAAGATATACTTTGGACTCCACAATAACTGATGGAGTATGGAATGCCTTTAAACATTAGCTGATAACTTATGACCTAGATAGTGGCACACCAGTATTTGGGAAAAAATTTAAAGGAGATGTGCAGATTTTCTACACAGAAAGGTTAGAAATAAAAGGCAAGTGCATTATAAGGCAATCTCCTTGCAGTCAGTCAGGAATGTACATTATAACCTAAAAAGGCAAAGCTTCAGCTTTGAAATGGGCTTGAGCTTCCAGACTCAGGTGACAGAGAAGAAAAGCCATAAAGCAGTAAGTCCAGTCCTGCTGCCACTCAAGTGAACAGCAGACCTGGTATTTCCACTTGCTGGGTCTTGGCCCCTGAGCATTCCCTGCTCCTAACGCCACCTGCTAGCAGGTCTGAGAATTGTACCATGCAAGGACAGCTGCTCTGCCAGAGGACCTGCTCTGAGCCTAGGGTCAGCAAGCAGAACCATGGAGGCACACACAAATAGCTATTTTGGATGAGAAAGATATTATGAGTCTGTGAATTAGTATGGAACTACCCAAGACAGGTGGTGAGGCCAGTGAGGTGCTGGGATGCGATGTGCATGTTTTCTAGAATGAGCACATGAGGGTCTCAGCAGCTAAAGGTACTATTCTCAAGCTTGAATGTGATACAGTTAACATAGATATTTCCCTCTGTGTCTCAAATTTATTACTATAAAGTGTGTTATGTATGTAATGCACATTAGTTCCCCAAACCTCAGTAAGATAATTACTAACTGCAGAATTTTCTCTTTTTTTCTTCACCTTTATTGCTAAAATTCTAACACAATGAGTTTTCCAGGCTTTTTGAATGATTCTGTCTTCAGAAAGGGGTAATGAACAAACTGAAGTTATCTCTTCATATAAAAATCATCAGGCAACACCACTATTGTAGGATGAAGTTGCTTTGTTCTAAAGATATTATTTGTTAATGTATCTCTTCCTAAATAGATTAAAATTACTGTTATGAACTATTTATATTTTGTTTTCAGTATGAAAAATCTCCCAGAACCAAATAGAGATGCATTCTTATTGTGCCATAGATGTATTGCTGTTATTAATCGTTATATGGCAGCTGTAGAGTTTAAATGCTTCTCTACAAAGGGTACAGATAATGCCTGTATCAGGAAAGATTTACACAAATCAGAATATTTCTTAGTAATGTTAATAATTTACCAAGTACTAATAATAAATCAATAAATCAATAAATCAATAAATAAATTAAATTATATTAAGATTTACATAATATTGAATTACAAATTAACTAGGATGGCCACTTTAATGACTTGTGTGATAGAACTTCATTTTGGTGAGACAATATGGGTTTGAGGATTAAAGGGCTGGCAGAGTCAGAAAACTAGTGGGGATCAGAAAAGTGAGACTCTTTCTAATGATGGTGGTAGTCTGGGGTGTTAGACTTCACCATGTAACTTTTTTCAGGCACACACAGGCCTAGTTTCTTCTAGAGTCTTGTTAGGTCTCTTTATGTTCCCACTGAAAGTATCTTAATTCAGTTAAATATGAGCAAGTATCAAATGCATGGGATAATTGTCCTTGGCCAAGTTCCAAAAGATGTTTTTCAGTAAATTACAAGTTAACAAATATGAGAAATGACCTCATCTATTTAGGACAAAATACTAAAAATCTCATTGTAATTTCATTGAATTTTAAATTTCATGAGTGTCCTTCTTCCTTCAGACAAAAAGAAATATGTGTTTGGACTTAAAGGATATTTCATCAGGTAATGAATTCTTCCAGCTCCTTGGCCAGACAGATTTGTGAGAAACATTGTACAATAAGTTATCAGCTTACCATCTTTCCATTCATAAGTTAATAAAATTTTAAGGTGTATTTGGCTGTCTTTTCTTGTTCAGTAGAAGTTAGGAAACACTATAATGTTTCCTCCAGATGTCCCTTACAAATCTGTGTTAAAAATAGGTTGTGTTTGATACACTGGGCATGGAGAGCATAGGAAACCTCACAAACAGAAAGATAAATAGGCAAAATGTCAGGGGGTTTGCAGTTTCATTCTTTTAATGCAATGTGATTCGAAGTCCCAAGTTTCGTTGACCAAAAATAGTTTTTCCACAAATTTGAGATCAAAAGTATATATTTTTTTCATGTGGATGTGGGGAGATATGCATTTTATTTGATAAACAGAACAAATGGGAAGGCTCATTAAGACTGCTTGAATTTTTACATGCAGCTTCTTTTTCTTTTGAAATATATCTACCTGATGCAATATATTCTGTGTATAGAAGAATAGTCTCACCCTTAGCATGTGCTTACATCTCTCAAAGATTGCACTTAAACATTGCTATTAGATACTTGAGTAACCAGTTACTTTAAATGCTATCAGATTTGATCAACAATGTGAATATTTGCTTTTAGCAATGGGTAGAAGCTACATTTTAGAGATTTTTTTTCCTGATTTATAACAAGGTATATGAATCTTGCAGTTGCTTTGTATGTACACATGTATGTACATATTTGATTACATTTGCATCCTGAAGTTTTGTGTAGGTTCTCCTAGTCCTTAGTGAAAAAATCTGGAAATATTAATTGATCAGTACCTAAAAAACCCCGGATATAGGGAATAGAATAAACATACACTACATTGTATTTTATAAAATTACTTTTTTTTCACTGACTTATGAAATATGCACAGAATACCCCCATGTTTACAACCTTAATAACTATACCTTTGTTGTGATAAAAAATAATATTATGTTGATTATAAACCAAAGTATAATAGCACAAAATAAATTTTTAAAAAAAATTATTAGACTTGTAATTTACTCCCAGATTTCTCTCTGTCAATTTGCTCGGTTTGAATGAGGTATAATTATTTCAAGTAGGGCAAAAATGTGTACATACCCACAATAATGCCAATTTTACAAAACAGAAAACTGAAGGCCAGGTCACATTTTCCCTATTCGTCTGGCCCCAGGGGAAAAGAAGAGGAAGCCTGATTCTTCCTCATCAGTCACAAATAGAGGCAACACCCTCTGCCCAAAGCTTGGTATTTATCTTGCAATATTAGATATTGCTGACAAAGTATTGCTATAGACTTTTACATTACAAGGTTTATTATATTAAATTTGATGCTCCTTTCTGGTTCCTGATACTTTCATGTGTTTATATGGTGCTTTAAAAATCATTTGGAAAGTGAAAACTACTTCACTTCTTAACTAATTTCAATAGAATTAAATTTATGCACCTCAGTGATAATAATTTTTAATAAAACATACTTGGAAAAATTCTCTAACAATAAAAATGTGTTTTTCATCATGAGTACCAATATTACAAATATTTCTGTTTCTTTCAGTTAGTAATTTTTTTTAACATCTCTGATTACTGATTTCACTTTGGATTTCAGTTCACATTTTTCCCAAGTGAGTGAAAAGTAGCTTTTATTTTTTTTGTCTGTGCTTGCTCATTGATTAGCTTGCGACTTATTTCTAAACAAAAAGGAATGTTTGCTGGAAACTTTAATGGAAAGAAAAAAAAAGGTGCAGGCTTTCACATGTACTATTTTTGCATGTATTACACAGATGGTTTTGAACATGTCCTTACATTCATCACAAGAGCTGATTTAGGGTTTGTGCTGAATAGGCATCTTTTGGTGTTTCAGCTAAATATAATTGAACCTGTACCAAAGACAAAGTGCTGCATGCAGGGTTTGCATACAGTACAGCAGTTTATACAATCTGGCTTTCTAAAGATTGATCTGATAAGAATAAAGGAAAATATGACTCAACTTTCATTCCATCTCAGATAGAGAGAAATGTGGAAAGTTTAATGCCGAACTGTGAAAAGATTCAGTAAGTCACCACAAATCACTTCTACTAAGCCAAAACTGGGTAATTTACACAGCACTTTGTGATCTTCAAACAGTTTGCAGTGTGCAATTATTCATGCCACAACATGGGGCCGCAGCGTCCAAGCTGCCTGTTTGTTCTAGGGCTGAAGCAGAGGTGTTTGAAAACTGCAAGAGCCTACCAAAGGCCCAGAGATCATGGCTAATGTGACACCCCCAGGCCTAATCTTCTTAGAGCACTGGGATAAAATAAGTATCCATTACAAAATCAGCCTTCATCCTGCCCCCTTCTGTGCTCTGCCACTCTGATAGCCAACACGAAGACAATTGCATGATTCTGGGCTTAATCAGGTATTAGGAGCTAATGCAGTACGAGAAGAGGCTAATCTCCATATTTACTCCATCTGTACTTACGGACCTGACTTGCCTGCCCCCGATAGATCAAAAGGAACTGGCAAAAACCAGATTAGAGATGAAGAAAGGAGAGAGAGGTCCAAGAAGTGTAAGAGGCAAAATTCTCTGCTTTCCTCAGTTGTGTATGTGTGTATTAAAGCCATGTGGTCTAATCCCATGGAAACACTTTCCATTGTATTTCTTTTTCTTCTTGTCCCTACCCCCACCTTCTGTCTCCATCTTTAAATATGGAAATTGCCATTGCATTTAAAATTATTGATAAGTGTACCACACCAAACCTAAAGATTAACTTTTGCACAATTAAATATATTTATATCTTTTGTAAAGTATGGATTTTCACTTTATTATGGCATTTATTTATGACTGACACATGTGTAGAACTCTCTTCTGGGTCCATTTTGAAATCTGATGAAATCTCATAGCTAGGCAGAACTCATTAATTCCAGGTCTTTGTAAATGCTCTTTGTAAGTACTACATAGAAAATGTACCCTTCTGTGACCTTAACTTAAAATGAGTGTGAGAAAAGAAAAGAAAAGAAAAAAGTCTCTGTAAAATTAACTGTTTTCCTTTTAGTCACTGAAGTAACTGGTTATCTTCTTTCTGTATCTTATCATCTACAGTATCTTGGCATTCTCTTCTGAGGCTTTTGCTACAAGCAGGTACTTATGATTCCAGAAACATGGACAGATGGGTAAGGAAAAGAGAGCAAAGGAAATTCACACACTCACCGCTGTTGGCAGTCACCTGCTGTTTGTAAACAGTGACATGTGGCCACCAGTAATGACCTTCAAGCTAGGAAATGCATGTACTAAACCAGCTCAAAGGCTCTGGTCACCTTGGGCTTGTGATGAACAAGTTTTATGAAGGTGGGAAGCATTCCTTAGCAAAGGTGGAAGAAGCCTGTGCTCAGAGTGCTCAGGAAAGCTGAGGACATTTCAAAGGGTGCACTGTCGTCCTTCTTTTTGGAAAGCTGACAGGCTCACTATTTTTTTGACTCCTTACAAACCCCAAGTGGTGCCAGAAGAGAGCTGTGCTGCTGCCCATTTTTGGCAATAGAGCTCACCTCATTAGAGTGGATTAAGTCATGATGCTGAGAAGGATAAAAGGTGAAAAGCAAAAACAGTGGATGGCGAACACAGAAAGCTCGGAGTGTCATTTGTATGCTGACGCTATTATTGACTGGAGCCCATGTGGTTCACACTTTTCAATTACCGTCTGCTAGAAAGGTGGCCCGTAATTGCAAAGGCTGATGCCAGTGCACCAAATGTCAAGGGAGCCTCCCTAACCCTCATCACCTTTTCTTGATGCTTGACTTGAGGATGTTCAAAGGCAAAAAGCCACAGCCTGCAGATCTCCCTGAGGAAGAAAAAAGATGCCATTTAAAAAAAAAAAAAAAAAAAAAAAGATAAAACCCCAACAACTCAACCTCCCTCATTTAAAAACCTAGAGTTAAATTCATTATCCTGTGACCTTGTCCTTTACCCTCTGTTTAGCTAGGACATCCACCGGCATTAGTGGGAATTATACCGTGAAGATCCAGGGCAGGATTGCATTTTTTAGTCTTGTGGTGCTGGAGTTGCCCAGGTGCTGAACAGCACCAAACTGACAGAAATTGCCAGAGATGCTCTTTCACAAGATTTTTAAAAGGTGGAAAATGGCCAAACTTAGTTTTCCTCTAAACTCCAACAGATATTCTCACTAACAGCACGGTGTCACTTTTAACTGAGATGTATTACTTATGCCATCCCTGCAGGTCCTAGAATAGCCTGTGCACTTTCACCCCCATTTATTTAAAAGCTCAAGTGCATTTTTTTGTACATCTTTATTTTATTATACATTATTTCTTCACAGCTACAACTAAGGTAGTTATTGAATGAAAACAATGAACTGTAGCTAAAATATTTGACTCAAACATCCTCAGCAAACTCAGAGCAGATTCAATAATTCCGATTATTATTTCAATCATTTAAAATCTAGTGAATTTTACTGATGAGTATAAATTTTTTTCTTATTTGAAATATTATTTTGATAATTACATTTCTTATCAGCAATAAAAGCTGGAAAATTATATACTCCATAGTGTATTAGAAATGTATATAACACAAGTAAGGTAAATTTTTACTGAAAAGGATTTCTCCATTTATAAAAAAAATACTTTTCCTGTGCTTCTTTTTTAAATTCTTCAAAATTTAGTTCTAATGAATGTCTTCTTTATATTGAGACTTTTTATCATAGACAATTTTTTTCCAAATCCCTAAATCAGAAATTAATTTAAGAGTTTAGCATGTGAGTATTAGTATCTGGTTTTTATAAAAGTGGGATAATTTGCCTTTGCGATGGAAGAAAACATGACAATGCCACACTGGTGATTATTAGGTAGATTTAGTGCCCAGTCACCAATCCATAGTTATCTTCCAATCTTTTTTTTTCCTCAAATTCATCAGTAAAATTCTGCTGGAAGAATACTTTTGTTGACTAAGTGTCATATTGAGATATCTTAGACCCTGATTTCAAATCCTAGAGACACCAAATCAGTTTTCACTTCCAGTGGGAGAGGAAAAAATTTTGATTCATATCTTATCTGATGAAGTTTAAAGTAGCTAACATAATACAGTTTTGTTGAACTGAAATGAAATTGCTTTGAAATTTTCATTGAGTTGTGTGACCAGATGGACTTTTAACATATTTTCTGCCTGTAAATTAAAGATTATAATGCTTTCTAAGAGTGGAATTCTACCACTATCAGAGAGGACAGCAGACAAAATTTTGCCACCCAACTTCATGTGACCTATGTTGCTGCCCCCATTGTCACAAATGACTGTTTTTGAGCTTTAAAACAAATTTAATTTTGTTCACATGAAGTGGTTTTACTTAAACATGGTGTAAGTATTGCTTTTTAGTTTGCAATATCAGCTGCAGCTTGTATGTAATTTACAAATATTTTAATCACCAAAAAAGTTTAAATCTGTTCATCCAGCCTTGAAGACATTCATTTTACAGTGAGCTTTCTTGAAAATAATTTGTTTTAATTTCCCTCAAAAATGAAAAAATATATTTAGACATAGAACTTCATTGAAGAAATTTGTGCAAATCCAATTGCAGTGTCCAAAATTTTTTCAAATTTTTTCTCTTTTCTTATTTCTCAGAATTTAATTGTCCAGTATTTTGGGAAAATCTTAAACTACTTGACTGATTATCTCAGATTTTGACCCCTACTATCAAGTCAGTTCATGTCAAAGTTAAAATCTACTTTTTTCTCTCTGAGTAAAAGCTTTGATCCTTCAGTCTCTTTGCTCCTTTACAGTAACAACTCTGAAAATGGGCCAGAAATATGAAACAGTTTTAACTTATCTTATTTATGAGCAAATTGTGAGCCAATGCCTTATAAAATGCATCATGGTAATATAATTTTGGAATACAGGTACTTTGAATCCACCAGTGACGATGCTGTGATCAGATGTTAGGCTGAACTTTTTTGAGACAACTTGCAGAGAAAAAGAGTTCTGGTCAAGACAAGGAAAAAAATGAGAAATTTTATTTTCTACGTCAGATATTTGGTGGACAATATTAAAAAATACATGCAAGTTAATTGTACAGTGTGAAGAGGAACCCAGATGTAAGGTGGAAGGTGAGAAGGGTCCTACTCTGTTCTTATGTGATGCAGAGCAGCAGATGCAGCAGCTCCATGTGCTGAGAGATCTCCCTAAGAAACTCTTAGAACTTAGACAAATATTCAAAACTGGGAAAGTATTCAAAACTACGGGTCTTGTCACCAAAATTTTACTGTCTTCCCCAGGAAAGAAAATAATCTGGATGCCAGCTCAGAATCTGGGTGCTCAGCTAATGGTATAACTTTTTTAAATTTATATTTTGTTTTCAGTCTGCACACTAAAATCTCATATTCATTGTCTCATTTTTAAGTCTATCCCAGCTCAAATAAATGAATCTCTACTTTAATATTGAATATTTTTCTTGATAAGGAAACCAGTGGAAAAATTGTCAGGAAACAATAAGTGCCAAATGGCACTTATATATACTAATTTATTTAATTTTTTTATTTTCCAGAAAGAATATTACTTAAAATTTGTCTCAGAATAAATTTTTTTATTAACTCTTGGTCTGTGACAAATGAAACCAAATTTTGCTCTGAAGCTAGGCTTGATTGGACATACATATTATATTTATGCTTAAATTATGATTATGGTCCCTAGGATAAAATGTTAGTTTTCTTATATACAGATTAAAAAAATACTGCTAATCTAGGCTGGAAAATTATCACTGCTCTGAGTAATAAAACCAGTGAATGACTGTGAAGACACATAAGACCAACAGTGACAGTTCAGCTAACTTAAAAGAATTCATCGAAAGTAAGTCCAGTTGCTCTTTTTAAAATAAAATTTACTAGACTTACTTGAAGCACTACATTTTTTCAGCTTTACACAATTAACTAGCCTTAAAGCTTGCTCTTTCATTCTATAAATTCTAGATTTTAAATTCCATGACATTTTGTACTAAATCTAATTTTATTTACCAAATGGTTTTGACAATTGGAGATACCATCCGCATTCAGGGACTACTGACTGCCAAGGGACAAATATAAATTCAGAATTTCTAAGTCTAGAGTGTTCAGAAGTTGCAGGGATTTGTGTCCCCCTATAGTCTGGAAAAATACCTATGCTATTATGCTTTGAAGATGTAGCTTCTGGTCTTCATAACCTCATGAATAAGCAGCAATGACAAAATTTTGCAGAAAAATTCCAGTGAACAGAAAAGGACTAGATTTCCTTGGAAATTTAAAACTTTTTCACTTGATTGTCCTTCAAGTGGAAATGGGGTGAAATATGCACTGTGTTTAAATTTAAAATTATATTCTAAATTTTTCATTTGAATCCAATAGTATGGTTCAAACAGTCTTTAAAAAGTTAATTTTATTTACAGTTTTTATGTGGAAATTATTAGAATTGAAAAACAACCAAATTCACTCTCCTTTTTCCCCAGTCTCTGCTTATCACTTTTAAATAATTAAAACTTCTTTTGCTTTGAGATAGATGCACTGATACTACGTGGATATGGAAAGGACATTTTCAAAGGCGAATCATTGACAGTAAAGAAAAGGTTTGCTGTTCCCTTTATTTGCCCCTAATATTTTCCCTTTTAGTTACAGCAGCAGTGTCATATTAAATGACTTCCCCCTTTAAACTGTTAAGTGGTGCTAGTTCAGTTTTAGCAGTAAGTCGCCAGCAGACTCGGGGGACAAGTGCTATCTCCTATGGCCCTGAAAATTGATATTGAACATGGAAGGAAAAATCTCACAAGCTGATAGCAATTAGCTAAAAAGGATTTGCGACTCCATGATTCATCACACTAGGGGATCAAAGTCATTTACAGAGAGTGTTTCTACAGTCCCTGCCTGCTGCTCTAAAGATATACCTCTGTTTATCTCTCACACTGCGGTGTGACATTTCCTTTTTTAAGAGCCCATTTTCTTAGAAACGTAGCACTGGGCTGCTGCAGCACAGGCAGTCTTTGATTCTCCACTGACTGCCTAAATGACACGATGGCTCTAATGGCACAGCTTTAGCAGGGGCTTGCAAGGGGAATTGGACTTATTATTTACATAAGTGGACTAACAGGTCAGGTCTGGTACTTGCTTGTAAAAACGAGGACAAGGTCTTCTCATGGCAAGTGGTGTAAGGCAAGTCTCTTGGAGCTCTGTGGAGCTTTTATGGTTTTTTTTAATACACCAGGAACACTAACTTTCAAAATTAAGCCTCACTTTCTATATGTGTTTTTAGAACTATCTTACAACAGAATCCCACATCATTTTATCAGAGGATTAAAAGAGATCTACTCAATACCAAAGACATTTCTGGGGATTTTTTTTTTTCCAGAGAATTATAGTCTGTCCTTGCCTCTTCCAAAATTTCCTCTAACACTTTGAAAACAGTTTCATTGGTCAAAATGTAATTTTGCTTTTATAATAGTATGATATGAAAGAAAAAGGAAGGAAAAAAACCAACAAATAACCATTACATTTTGCCACTTCTAACTCAGTAGTAGAAATTAGATTTGTTTCTCAGAGCCACAACCTGAAATCATGGAGGTCTTATATCTTCTACAGATTTTTTTTCACTAAGGCTGGAAACACTGAGCTCCTTAGTGGAAGGCAAAATGGCATTTATTCAGTGGTAATATTGTTATAGCCTTTCTCAGGGTTATTTTGGTCAGAGTTTTACAAAGGGATGACATTTTCAGTAGCTTGATCCTAACTGCTGGTTGTCTCACTCCCCTGATAGTAAACACTAAATACGTGTGAAAAGTTCACAATGATGTGGCAGTATTTACTCTTAAGTGGTATCTTCTAATGAATACCTATTACTTTGTTGTGAATCCAGCCTTAAAAACAACAAATTTCCTAAGACTTCATGGGGGAGGGGATAATATCAGGCTTGTCTGTGAAAAAATTTGGGAGGAGACACCAAGGTTACCAGGATGTTCTGCTAGCGAGGGACCTGAGCTCTGAGACTTGGAGGGACTCCAGAGGTAACAGGAGACAGCAGAGAAACACCAGTGAAACAACTTAAAGGTGTGCAGAGGACAGCAGGCTGGTTGGTGTGGTTCACATGCCCTGGAGGACAGGATGTCACCAGGGGGCCCTGGACAAGCTCAAGAAATGGGCACATGGGAATGTCATGTGGCTTAACAAGGCAAGGTGCTGCACCTGGGCTGGGGCAATGGGGCAATCCCTGGTATCAACACAGGCTGGGGACAAACAGATTCAGATCATCCCCACTGAGAAGGACTTGGGGGTGCTGGTGGATGAGAAGCTGGGCATGACTCAGCCATGGATACTCCCAGCCCAAAAATCCCGCTGTGTCCTGGGTTGCATCAAAAGCATTTTGACCAGCAGGGCAAGGGAGGGGACTCTGTGCTCTCCTGAGACTCCACCTGGAGAGTTGCATCCAGCTCTGGGGTTCTCAGCACAGGAAGAGCATGGACCTTCTGGAGCAAGTCCAGAGGGGTGGGGGGCACAAAAACACCTCTCCTGCAAAGACAGGCTGAGAGGGCTGGGGTTGTTCAGCCTGGGGTAAAAAAAAAAGAAAAAAAGAAGAAAAAGAAGAAAAAATGTGGTCTTTCAGAGCTTAAATGTGGCTTGCAAGAAAGATGAAAACACATTTTTTGGGATGACTTATTGTGATCAGACAAGAGGTGGTGATTTCAAACTGAAATAGGATATATTTACATAGGACATAGACCATGAATTCTATACAATGAGAAGGGAGAAACACTGGAAAAGACTACCCAAAGGAAGTGGTAGATGCCTATCCCTGGTAACATTCAAGGCCAGGTTATAAGGATCTGAACAACCTGGTTTAGGGAGAGATCCAGGGGGAGTTGGACTAGATGACCTTTCAACCTAAACCGTTCTATGGTTCTATAATAATATAACCTAGAAACACAGCAGACCTAGAAAGCCCTTGTGTTGTTGGACCATTTTTGTTTCATTTAGTTTTGTGTAGTTCTGGAAATACTCTAAGTGTGTGGGATTTATATACGAGTGTATAAACTTATTTTCTTATCTTTCTATTAATTCAGTGACTTAAACTAGGCCTATCCTAATATTTGCCAAAACATTTTGATATTTAGGAATTAATTCTTATTAATTCTTCACATACTTTCATGTGACATGAACAAGTATACCCCAGTCCTTCTGGTAATCTTTGTTTCATTTATTTTCTTTCAACTGACCCACGCCTCCCCCACTATCTTCCCAGAAAGCAGCTTTGTAAGATGCAAATATCTGCAGGAACACTATATAGTGCCTACACCTGAAGGATTATGTGTCTGGTAGGACAAAGACTGCAAACAGAACTTCATTTCAGAGATGGAGATTTGTATTTTATTTTAGGTGTTAGTGCCAGTATCTGCTACTTTGATTATTTTTTGTGCAGGCTGCCCCTGGTAGCTTCCTGCTTTGACTTTTTTTTTCTAAGTAACACCTGGAAAGTGGTTTATTACAGCATTTTGTGTGTTGAAACCAATCTGCCTCAGGATCTCTTCTTACAGGAAGGAAATATTCCTTTGGATTCGGTGCTGTAGCTTGCAGGTATCTTACACACTCTTACATGAAAACCTCAAAGTTTTTGGCACGTACCTTGGAACCCAGTAGATTTGGAAGATAAACAATCAGGACACTGGTTTGTGTGCTCAAGATAGGCATGAGGAGAATAACCCCCAAACTCAGATTTCTTGTATTACAAAGGCAGAAATGGATCCCTCATCAGCTGGGGAAACAGTCCCCCAAGAAGTGGCCATGTCCAGCCTCAGTCTGTTATCACATATGGTAAAACCAGCAGCATATTCCTGCAAGATGTTGATGTTGCTCCTCTTTAGAGCAGCAGCAGAGTGCTCTTGACAGTGTTCCCCTAGAGCCAGCCCTGCCCTGCCACTGCCAGATGGTGCTCACATCAAGTGCACAGCCAGCACTAACCTGCTCTCCCCCGACCTGTGCGAATCCCTGGAAATGAGAGGCAGAGATTTTCCTTTGGGTCCTATGCAGAGGAAAGCAAGATAATTTCTCTTCTTGGTGGCTGACTCATTTGTTTTCAAGTAATTCCTGAAGCTGAAATGGTTGTTCAAAGAGAGTGAAAGCTGTTACTTAAAACCTGTTCATCCTGACAAGCTAAGTAGGGAAGCAATCCTTTTAAGGATATTTATTGAACATCACTCTTGTAAACCAAATAGGTATGGCTGAGAGGGTGGACTAACAACACACACCACACTCACTTACTAAAAAATTCAAGGTCTGGAGGGGTTAAAATACATTTATTTCTGTGCCTCTGATGCATTGGAAAGGGCATAAATATACAAGAAGTAGTTGAGAAGATGGGGTATGGGTTGCAGTGAACTCATTCATGAGAGAGCTAAGGATTCAGAATTCATTTTTTAAAAATTTGACAGTTTGAAGGATAAGAAGAGAAATCTCAAGAAAGCTCAAAATACTCAACTAATGCATTTCTGCTGAAAAAAATAATTACTAGTTTCATTCTTGCAGAAAGAACTATTCGTTGCTATATTTTTAGGATAATTTTTGCCATGTAGAAACAGTTTTATAAAAAGGTATTTCAATTTTATTTTATTTTATTTTATTTTATTTTTTATTTTTTTATTTAACAATCTGGTGTTTATGAGATTTATCATTGTACTGGAACCTGGTAGACTTTAACATGTTTTAGCTAAATTAATGAAAATATTTACTACTACAATAAGCTAATGATAAATTGAAATAGTTTATTCTGGTTGATTAACAGTCTTGAATGCACTCTAATTTAAAAAATCCAAACCCCAAAACCAGACCAGAAAGTATTCTTTGTCAGTACTACAGCCTGGGAGAAGATAAATTATTTGTCTTGAGCATGTGAATTCCTAGAATGACAGAATATTTATTTTTAATCTATCTATATTAGGCAGAAATATTAAAACAGGTGTTTGTGAAGTATCATGTAACTACCAAGCTACACCTATTTACATCATCTAAAAATCTGGCCTAGTAGTTGTGCATATGAATGACTGTATGAATTCCTGAATGATGTGACCTATATAAACAGTTCCTGTCCTGTCCAAAATTATTTCTATTCAGTCTCAAAATAAATTGCATTTCTGCATGTAACCAAAGTTCATGACATGTTTATAAACATGTCATCTTTTGGCTCCAGTCTTTTCAAATGAACATTTAAGAGACCAAAGATTTTCTCAAATAAATATGCAGGAAAGCAAATAATAAAGAGACCAAATGCAGTTAATGTGTTTGTCATTACTTACCCACATATGCCTGAAGCATCTCTTTTTGCTTAGACTGCACATATGCAAAATGAAAATATATATATTTCCCACTCTTTATTTCTGGGCTTTTTGCATGCCAGAAATGATTTAACTCTGAGACCAATTTATAAATGTGTTTGTAAATTATTTCTAGTTGCTTCCTCAATTAAAATTAATTTTTATCTGTAAAATGCATTCCTCCAATTATCTGCTTTTTTTTCTCTCCCTCCAGCATAAGGAGGTCCTATTTCCTTTAACATTTTGTCATTATTTCCCATCCTTGTACTACCATTTTTCCTTCTCCTGCTGGTGGCAATGGTGACAAAATGGTGGCAATATGACTGCTTATGGGACTGCTACATAAATCAGGAAATTGCCAGCTTTGTCACCTAAGGAAATGTAACATCAAATTGAATTCAATCTGTTTTCCTTTCATGCACGCACTTGCATGAGTCTACTGAGGTAACAGGGAATTCTATGAAATTGTTTTTCATCCTTGCCTTCATGTTTAATCTCAAAGTATGGCAATGGTTGTAATAATTGTGTCTTTTTTTCCATTAGATTTGTTTCTCCAAGACTGTACTTTGATACAATGTCAATGATAGAAAATTAATGAAATTAGTGATGCCAAAGTCTAAACCCCCACTGAGAAAGTTTTTACATGAAAATTGTATTTTATACCACCTTTTGCTGATTTTGAGATGGATTTTCATAATATTTTTATTCAGAAATGTTTAAAGAATAAAAATCAAGCCCAAAATGTTATCTGTTCAAATACAAGTGAAAGAAATCTCTGGACTATTTCTGAGAGAAAACTGGGTTCTGTGATTGTTGTGTGGCAGATGCCATTTGTTTATATAAAAAGCTTTCCTGTCTTTCCCCATAGTTGATGATCCTATGTCTAGGTACAGGGTATTATTTGACCACATTTTTAAACACACAGCCAGTATAAGTCACTTCAGAGCATGTTATTAGAGCTATTTCTTGCCTCTGGCTGATGTCCCAGAAGAAGATGATAAATCATCCACTTATGCTAGAGAAGGGGAAAAAAAAAATCAATGTTCAAAACTTCCATGGTCAGCTTTACTCAGGACAACTAAACTCTACAGTGACAAAATACTGATGATGTCATCAATAAAGTAAATTAATGCTGTGAACAACTAAGAATTGTGAACGGCTTTGCAGCATGCTGTAGAATATGAAGAAAAGTTTTTGAGAACTAAAGTTGCAAACTCTAGCTATTTTTGGACTCCTAGAGCAAGGTGAGCTTCATCCTTAAAAGGCAGTGTCAGGGAATACAATTAACTTTTTTATAAGCAGAACAGAGGTGTAGACAGCAACAGGATCAAGTTTTGGGATTTTGACTCTTCTGCAACCCACTGGTAAAGAGAACTGGACCCCAACCACTACAAAAGCAATAGTTAGACATAGTTATGTGTATGTGTTACTAGTCTGAATTCATAGAGGATTTCATGTACTTATTCTAGAACTGCATGTCAGCAAACGACCCCTGAAAGATATTTAATTAGCCAGCTTCAAAATCACATATTCTATATGAGGTGTCTGCAAGAAAACAGGTTCACATACTACTCATTAGAGTGACCCATTTTACACAAAGCTCCCCTGACAACGGGCAGGGAATGATGGCCCAGACTGGTTTCTTCTAAATATCTCACCTGCCTTCATACTGGTACCAGGAGTCTCTGTAGATGGTCCCAGTCTTACCTGGTGCTGAAAGCAAATGGAGCTTATAGACTGACATGTCTGCAAATCTCCTGCAGTCAGAGTTAGTCTCAGGGCTGGCTGGGAAGTGTGCTAGTGCTAAAGGAATCCCAGTCCTAGCAAGAACCAGGACAGCTGCAGCCAATGAATATTACTTATTGAAGTGCACTTCATCAGCTGCAAAATTGAAGTGTCAGTAATTAACCAGGTCAGTTTCATGTCATTAATTATGCTTGCAGATTCAATGTAGAGCAAAAAGGCACAGGTTAAAAAAAATTCCAAAGAGTAATAACATTATTTGGGGAGATAAAGACAAGGCAAAACTCCAAGGTGAGATTGTTTGTTTAAGGCAAGATGAAAAATCGTTATCTGACATACATCTAGGGACAACTATATCCTGCAAAGGAGAGGAACTCAGTAATATTTCCTTATCACTAGATTTTGTAATCACATTACAACTCAACCTGAGAGTCAAAATAAAATATCCCTTGTAAGTTAATAATATTGAACAGAACAATTAATCACATGCACATTTATTTCATGCAGTAACTGAAAAGCTATTTACAATTAATTAAAGTTATTTACCCTATAGAAAAAGACATAAAATTTAAGTCAAAAAAGTAGCTGTTATATTAAGTATGAAGCATGAGGAACGTTGCTCCTCAAAGCAAATTTTAGCCTGCCAGGAGCATGTGTCTTTGATTCAGGTGAAGGGCTGAAAGTACACCAGGAAATGACAAAGGTGAAATCAAAATCTGCCCTGGGTGAAGTGAAAACACAGACAGAGGTTAGAGGAGGGAGAATATGATTCTTCCAATCTGCTGTTTAGTTTTAAATGAGAGATATTTTTTTGTTCAGAGTACGGAGTGCATCAGCAGAAGAGGATCACTGTTACATCCTATCCTGGCATTAATCTGACGGATATTGGGAATTTGAGTAGCAGGAGGAGAGTGGGCTGCTCTGGAAAAATTCTGACAGCACATGAAATGAGGGAAGTAAAACATCTGAAATCAGGAAGCTGGGAGATGGTCTTGATAAAGCCATGCTAAACTGCTAGTTGTTAGCTTGTGAGCTTTTCAGGTAAACTAGAATCATGTTCTTGATGTCAAAAACCTTTTTGTTCCAAATTTATTTAAATTATTGGAAGGGAACTACTCAATACTTTCAAGATTTAATCAACACAGAGGGAAAGGAAACCTTGTTTTAACTTAGTTGTTAGACTATCCCAGGTCAATGCAGGATTTGAGATGATACGGACATATATATATATAGCAATAAATTAGGAAATGCAGTCTCTAGAATTTGATTGTTATTGCTACCTAAATGTCAGGTGTATCCCCACAATGGCCTTCACATTTTGATGCTGGAGCATCACCTTTCAACAACTTCCAGAGATGTCTTTGAAAATTTTTGTTCATTTCTTCCATGTTTGTAACCTGTGAGTTTCTTATAGAATATCTTGATGATCTTTTGAAAGCAGCAAGAGTTCAGAAATGGAACTATGATGGAAAGATAAAATACGGTTTTTCAGAGAGAAACTGAATAGGAATCAAAAGTACTGAAAAAGATTATTGTAGTTAGGACTTTTACCAATATATAGGAAAATATGTGCATGTATAATAATATCAGGGGCTATCTGTGTCTAAATTCTGAATATGACAAAGACATCATGTTTGTCAAGACAATAGAAGAAGAGTTAATGTCTGAAAGAGAAGGAAAAGTTCTGGTTTGGTTTCAATATTGAATAAGTTTTTAACAAATTATTTTATGAGTTTTAAATCTGTGTTTTAATCTGCATCTCGTACAGTACTTTAGATACCAAAATTGGCCTTTCTGCTCTGCAGTAACTAGGGTCAATTCTTGCAAAAGTGATTCAGTCATTTTCCAAGCTCATTTTCTCTGTGTTAATGCAAATTACATGATTTTGTCAGTCACACAGTTACTTAATGTTTATTTGAACTCTAGAGTGGATGATGTCCTGTCCCTCTGAATAATTCTGATTTGGTTTGCTCTTTTATGTGTCCTTGTGAGAGTGTTTGAACTTTGTTCTAGAAAGGTATTTTCCCAGTATGATCCTTAAGAAACCTCATCCAAATGAACAATATAGTCTATACTTCCCTGTTCACGTTACAGTACTCATTTCTTTCTGTGCTTGTGTACTTCCATGGACTTAGCTTCACGTGTTAAAGTTTTTTTCATCACAAGATAGTTAAGATATATCTTGCCTTTGGTTTACATTAGGACTTTGTAGGTAAGTTTTCACTGTTAAATATCTGTTTTTCTTGGGGTACTCTACAATCAAGCATAGGATTTCTGGTTGTATTGTCATCATTACCAAAACCAGTCATTGTGTTGAATCTAGTAGATATCTGGAAGTCCTGCACCAATACACAGAAATTGCAGACAGAATTCCTGGGCTGGAAAAAGATGTGGAAGTTCTATTAAATGAACTGTCCATAACTCTTTAGAGGAGGATGTGAATTCTTCTCTGCTCAACGCCTAGGTATTCCAAAGAGACACTCTTTAGACCTGAGTCCAATAAAAGAGACACAACCCTCCACAAAGAGACAAAGTACATGTGTTAGAGCTGCTCAAGTTGATCACAGCATCCAGGAAATACTGGAAGTTTCATCCGCATGCTGAGGCTAAAAATATTTCTATTTGTCTTCATCTGGCTGAAACAGTTCTAATAAAATAGCAACAGGCTTGGAAGCTGCAGAGCAATGAAGACTGGGATTCTTCTTATTTGGGAAACTCCATCCTCTTTCTTGTCTTTTTCTCACAATGTTGAGGATTTCTGGGAGTGAGACTTACTCCTGGACACTTGGTTGCCTGCTACTGCCTGGGCTTCCTGTGATATGAGAGTGTGACTGTCCCAAAAAGACCTAGGGAAACGTGGAAGTCAGTCATGTACATACAGAGTATCAGAGAAGCCTAGTAATAGACGAGGAAAAAAATCTGTTTCTGGGATGGAAGTCCACTGTGTTCTACAGGGAGAGATTTTCCTACTCTGTTAATTTTTCTCATCAGTCTGGACTCTCCCCACCTGCATCAAACCTTTTTAAGGCAGCTCTCTGCAAACAAACACACCTAGCATTAATCCTGCTAAAACTGGTATTTTCAGTGGTGTTAATGACAAACTAGATGAGCTGGGTTATAACAAAAGTAGTTAATTGAAATAATTAGTTAACATGAGGTCTTACCAGGTGGTAAGCCCTCAAGCATATAGTAGTGGATTGTATTGCTTGAAACTGTCAAGAGAAACAGATACTAGAAGCCCATTTTGTTGCAAATTATGTATGAGATCATATAATAATACCTCTGAGAAATAGTAATAATGTTGATAAGAGATTTTATCTTTTTGCAAGGAATGTGTAAAAATTAATGTGGGGACTGGGCCACCAGCGGTAAGTGTCTCCCCTTTCCTATCTTGTTGAATGTCATTCCATAGCTCCCACAGCCAGACCCCCAGCAAATCCAAAGTAACTTTTTATGGGGTAATGGTAGTACTGTATAACCTGGAGTGGTATTTGTCTTGCCCAGCCTGTTCTATTTTCTTTAAGTGGTGGGATTTGGTTAATGTTTGAGTAACATGGGAAAAGGGAGAAGAAATTACTTTGGTATTAATGTCCTCCAAAACAGATTTGAAGCAGAAAAATGTCCCGAATTCCCATAATTTTAATTTCATAGATCCACAGTTGAGCTACTTAAAACTACCAGTACATGCCCTGGCAAAACCTTTGTATTTTTCTACTATAAACTAAGCATAAATTCAGTGGTAGATGACAGATTACTTCATATACCATGCAAGCAAGCCTAGACAATAGCTTTAGCCATGACTGATTGCCTTGCTGTAACCCACTTTATGTTAAATGTATTCTTGCTGTTCAATTCCACAACTGTAATTTTGTTCTTCTGCACCGCTCAGCCCTCTGTGGACTAACCAGGTTCCTTCAGTAATGATTTCTTTTCTATTGTATTGTTTTCTGCATAATCAAGTTGGTAGGTAGGGGTTTAGGTGACACAGCCATCTGTCAAGTTCATTTGCTCTGAAAATGCAAGAAATAATGGCCTCTACAACTTGGGGCTATCTGTTATAAAGGAAGAATATCAGCTTTTACCCTGCACCATCTTCTCATCTTTTCAAATTATCATTTTTTCTACTTTCTGTATAAAATACATAAGGTTCTCTTGACATGACTGATTGGTGAAAAAGAAAGCTATCACATGTCCACCTTGTATTGCAATTTATGCAAGCAATCCAATTAAGGAGAAGCAGCTAACATCCAGACTAATGTGCCTGTCGTGAAACTAAAGAGAATGCTGCAGACTGCTCTGCTCAAGTGTTATCACTACTGGTTCTCTGACATGCTAACTGCTTTCTCCTTGAAGTTTGCATAATGTGTAAATGTTAGGGAGTTTGCATGCCACAAAGGAAAGGGAAAACAGTTATTCATTTTCCCTTCTCTAAAATAAAATGCTCATAAGAATTCTTATAAGGAGCCTTTATCAAATTGTATCTTTTCACTGAAATGACATGCACTTGGTAGGAAAGACATAAAAAGCTGCCTGTGCGTTCTTAACCTTTTCCAGACACAGTGGAAGCCAGCTGGAATAATCCAGGAATTATTCCAGTTTTCTGTGTAAATGTATGAAGGGGGCAGAGATGTTTATATAGCAGAATAACTTTTTATCCAACATCATGACAGTAGAGCTGGGAACATCCTTGTTGCTCTGGGTCAGAGGCACGTTTACATTGGACCCATTTACAATTGCCCCTCCTAAAATGCAGAGTGACAATTGCTCGTACTGAGCATAGATCTCAAATGGTGTGATTAGAAACAAAACCTTTTCCAGATGCCATTATATGGTGCTAGTGAAACATGAAATTTTCTGGTTTTATGAAAACATAATTATTAAGTGGGATGTCACACTTTTATCACACTTTTACCAAACCAATTCCCCCATCACCTGCCTCTCAGGGCCATTGACGTGTGATAAGACCCTCTGCTGGATGAGAGATTCCCTGACAAGGGAACAATTGCTGTTGTTCACAGCAAGTCACATAATGAACCTGAACGGCAGGTGTAAAAAGTGATAAACCCACTAATGAAATTAGTTAGCATCAGAAGCCACCTACTGAAAATTTCCAAAATATCAAATCAGTCTTAATTTCTAAACAAAATACAGAAATATTGCAAATAAGATATTCTGCTCTATATTCCTTCCCTAGAGAATTTGATGTCCATTGTATCAGTGGTGTGTAACACATTTAATGCAGAATTGAAAATTTTTCTTCAAATTGTCCATGGCATTCTATAAACTGTGCTCTGTCATTGTCACAGAACTTGGGCATGAAAACCCATGCTCATCCCACAAAGAATTAATTGTTCTATCCAAGCTTACCTCTAATTCGAATTTCATGTGCTGCTTCATCAGCAGAATAATACTCTCTTTACCATATATATATGTATATTTATATATATTTTTATATATATATATCTATAAATATATATATATGTTTCTTTTTGGGGATGTATTTTAAGCATTTTATAACTTGATGAGTGTTGAACACTACACACTGTGCAGTGCATTAATAATCAATTGCAAAGGTGATTTTGGAAGTAGAAGTGTAACGTGATTAACTTAACCTTTGGGTAGATACATATTGCTCTTTGGAATGTTCAGGAAAATTGCATTTCCACGTGGGACCAGCCACAGTGCCTCAGATGTGTTGTTTTTCTGGAAATCATTACCACTGGCTAAGCAAAAAGGCAGGTACCTGGGTTAGTGCCATGCTTTGTTACTGTCTTCTGGATTTTGAAGTATAATCTCACAG
The DNA here is from genome assembly GCA_034336665.1 of Luscinia megarhynchos. Taxonomy (NCBI): domain Eukaryota; kingdom Metazoa; phylum Chordata; class Aves; order Passeriformes; family Muscicapidae; genus Luscinia; species Luscinia megarhynchos. The sequence continues at coordinate 40,037,717 of JAPFBE010000002.1, read as the reverse complement.
AATATGAAGTAGTCACAAGTTAGTTCACAGATGGAAGTGAATGTCCACTATTTCAGTGTTAAATGAATAAACCTGGGAATAGAAAAGCATCAGCATCACATGTGTATCTCAAATCTCCCATGAGTTCTTTTTGTCTGTCACTTACTTGTAAACCTTTTAAATGTGTCTGCTTATACTATTTATATAGTAGACCATATCACATTATTCCTATTGATTAGAATTTCTAGTTGAAGATGCCCTCTCAAATTTTATAATTTAGGTTTCAAATATTTGAAGAAAAACAACGTGATATAACATTTCTAAAATTAAAATGATAATTATGAGAAAAAGTGTTGTCCTCATCTTTATTTGGTGCACCATGAAACACACACACATACAGAGACCCACAGCTCCCACATAATAGGGTTATACTCTGTGAAATTCAAACTAGCTATAAACAAGCACACCTCCTGTCAGAATTTCTTTGATCCTGGTTATTAAAAGAATCTTAAAAATAAAGAAAATAAACCTGGACTTAAAGAGACATGAACGAGATCTGGGCTAAAACTGGCAAAGAAAAAAAAAGCTGGTGTTAAAATACTGCAGGGAATCTTATAATGCCTGCAGAATAAATGCCATTTTCATAGAGAATGTGCTAGGCTGCTCACACAAAAGTGACTGGTTTTATAGCTTGCAGTGGGGATTTTTAAGAATCATGAACAGCTAGTTGAAAGAGCAATAAGTGAACAACTAGGTGTAATTCTGGATTAGTCATCTGAGAATTATTTGTTTGGGAATAGTTGGTAGAGTTCTATATGACAGAAAACATGCCCAAGAGTCAGCAAGCATCTGAGGATGAGTACTCACACCATCATGTGCCTTGCCTTCAGGTGCTAGGGTAGATTTACAAGAGGGTCAGGTGAAAGAAATGAAAATTGGACCAGCAAGTACAAGTGGTGTAGGGAAACAACGGGGATACAGAGCTGCACATCTGGATACAGACTGCCCAAAACACCGAGGCCTTTCACTCCTTGAGAATCCTTTCCTTGGCCTTAGTGACCACAAAGCTCAGCCTGGCTATTCAAGTTTTTGTCCTTTCACAGGCAAAATTGCACACCTAATCTCAGACTATTTCTTTTCAGAGTGTTAAGTAGACTTTTCTGAAAACGACAGGTGTGGGCTTTGGCTTTTTACATTATCTAACTTGGAAACCTTTGCTTCCTGTTTTATGCAGAATTCAATTTAGATATACATATAGTATAGTTAGACTAAAGAACCACACTCTAAAAAACAGTATTCAGAATGACTTGAAATGGTTTATTATGCTATTAATACCTCATCTGCATTTCAGTGCACCATCATTTTCTCAGTATCAATTAAGATAAATTATTGAGATAGTTTCTTAGATGACAGCCAAAGCATTTACTATGATAGATACCCCACAACTGAGAAAGTGAAATCCACAAAATATAAGGCATTTTAAAGGTGTGGGATTTCTGAGAAAGTGCTGAGAGTTTTCCTGAAAGAATACTTTTTTCAGCACCTCTTTGTCGAGCCTATGCAGTCACTTTTTCCTTCTGATACTACCAGTTGCATAAAGTACTTATCTGCAAACCCCAGGTCTAATCAACACAATTATTAACACTGGGTGTTGTATATATACCTAGTAGATAGAAGGAATCCACAAATTCAAGTTTTGATTATTAGGATTATATTTTTAAAGAAGTTTAAACCTAGAAAGAATTTAAAAGTTTATGATAACTGCATTCTCTATCCAGCAGCTGGCACCAGATTTAAGGTACCATAAGTTTCTAGCATATTTTTTCTTTTTGATAGAATGTATGCCATTTCCCCATCAATATCTAAATACTTTTAGCAACTTCATCTTCAAATACTTAATACAAACATGAAATCAAAAGTGTACATTAATGTTTTCCTAGAACCTCAAAAGACAACTATAAATGTGGTAATAATTCATCCCATTCATACCAATATCAGTTCTATCCTTACAGCTGTTTTATTATATAATCTGTTAGGAGACCTACAGCTAATCTTTACTAATAACATACATTCAGTGGTATAATTACCACATGCTGTTTTGATGTCCCATTAGAATTTTGGAAGTGAAAGGAAGTAAGCCAAGGTAGACTGTGTTGAGCAAGTCTGACCACATAAAATATATATTTTGAAATAATTAAATTCAGTTAAACCCCAATCTAATGCTATAAACAAAGAAAAATGTCATTGCTCACATCTGTTCTTAGAGGGGTGCTTAGGGCCTGTGGGACAAAAAATACAGCTAGGTGAGAACTAGTTCTTATGTTACAGAGAAAAATATTCTTTTTTTTTTTCTTTAATGAAATGGAAGTATATTGTTAAATATTTTCTCTTAAAAATGATTTCTTTGGACTTATTTTTTTAATAATATGATATGTCATAAAATAAAGGCAATTAAATAGAAATAATTTTTAAATGGCAAATTTCACTTTCAAAATAGCATATTTCAAAGTCTGCTTTAATTTTTTTTAAAATGCAGTATGTCATGAAGAAAAATATTTCCATGAAACACAATCTTTTGATGAATTTGTAAATAGGACTTACAGAGTTTGCTTTTCAGAGTTTTAAATTTTCATTAAAATCTCAAAAGGGAAAAGTTTGTCATTTTTTATACATTAATACCAGAAAGATTTTTCTAACTATATGTTGAGGGAAAGATTAATTTTGATCAGTTTTATTTGAAACTTAGTACCTTCTGACCCTCTGCAGAGTTCTGTCCCTGGAGTAAAATTTCTAGTAAAGGTAAGCTGTGTTTTGCATCTGTGACCCACCCTCAAAGAAGCATTATCTCAGTGGGTTTTGGAATTATGCTCTGAACAGCAGATGTGTGGGAAAACTTTACCATTTCAAGAGTGATATTCAAAGAATGGTTTGGTTTGGAAGGGCTGTTAAAGATCATGCAATTCCAACCCCACTGCCCTTTGAAGAGATGCCTTCCGTGGAAGCAGGTTGCTCAAAGCCCATCCACACTGGCCCTGAACAATTCCAGGGGTGGGGCAACCACAACTTCTCTGAGAAACACGTCCCAGTGTTGCACTGTCTTTGTCTGAATAGGAGATTAAGTCCTTTGGCAGACACTGAATGCACTTCAGCATGAGAGGGAAGATGTAGCTGGTCACTGGTTGGTGACACTTTGCCTCTTGCAGGACAGCAGCTCCTGCCCCTGTTGACTTCAGCTCTTAGTGAGGACCAGGAAATGGGATCTGCTGCCCTTCTCAGGAAGTCGTGGCTTCTTGCCCAGTTGTCTTCAAGAGATTATCTGTGTCAAGGCTTCTGGATCTGGTTGTGGATATAACACCTCAGGTTTGGTTTCACAGCACTTCAATTTGGAAAAGTAGAATCTGAGATTTTCCGTGTTAAGTACTCTGTTCTCAGATATATGATTAGCAATGTTATAAAGTCTCTCAGATTTATAAAATAGACAACTGTATCTCAAAGAATCAGACCTTCAGAAACCAAAAGAACACATTTTTGTCATGTCAAGAAATGGGTAATTTTGAAGACAGCAAATGACACTTCTCTGGCAATTGAGCATTTCAAGCCCAGCCACTCTAGGTTAAATCTAAACAGGTATTTTTAAAAAAAATTAAAATAACTGAATTAATTTTGGGGAACAGTTGCAAAGTTCTCATTGACCCTTTCTAAGAAAATTCAGCTAACACCAAATAAGCGTGATGAAAAATAGCAACACTTTAAGTCAACCAGCATCAATAAAATAAAAAAGCAGTAGTGTGTTTTGGAGTTTTGACAGCTTCATTGCTGCTTCCATATCTATGTATATGACAACTTAAATCCTCTAATCAACAGGGCTCAAATGTATATGCTAACTTTAAAATAAGTTTCCTCTTTCCTTTTGTCACAATTTTTATGCCACTTTAAAAAATTGCAACAGCTTTATGTTTCTCTTCAATATTTTATTTTCTGAAGCAGTCTTTAATTTTCCTTTCCTACAAAACAGGTTACTGCAAGGAAGTATTTTATAAATTGCTACGTTATACAATTATTACTAAATTATAAATTATTTATATTATAAATTATAAAGTTTTAAAAACAAAAGAAGTCATGAGAAAGGAAGAAGACAAATTCCATAAACTTGTGCTTAAAATTAACTCTCTGAGTTCTTATTAAAGATCCTGGTTCTAACCCCTACCTGTGATAATCTGATATCCTATGCTAAGATGCTTCTTAATATTCTGTGTGGTTTATTTGTGAGATACTTGTTTTCTGCTGTTTGACTGTTAAAATGCATTGTTATTTTGGTGTCACCATTTAAAATTTTCCAGATGAAAGCTGGAACAAAACATAACATTTCAGACTGTTTGGAAAATCTCACCAACCAATCTCATCTCACCAACCCCATATCAAGAAAAAAAAAAGCAATTCATTTCCAGTGTTCCCCTTCAGATAAAATTCCCCTTTCTTTAAAGGAATGCTTGCCAGAATAATGAACAACATAGCAAAAAAGGTAGATTTTTTTACATTCTTTTCTAAAATACACCTTATGTCTCTTTTTAATTTGGACACAGCTTCTTTGCACTGAAGTTTTTCATATCATATGGCTGATTTTTCCTGATTTCTTTTTATTTCAATTATGTTTACCAGTTTACATTCTTTTTTCACTGTTAAAATTACCAGCGTCCTTACTTTCAGATGTTTTAGCAGCTTTGGGCTTTGGAAAATGGCTGGACAGCAAATTCATCTTGAATTAGCTGAATTTAGACAAGATACCATAAATAGCATGCTTTAAATCTTGATCAAATTGTATTTTGCAGGTTGATGACATCTCATTTAATCAAATGATGTTCTTCCTCCCCAAAGCTTGGAATGCTGGGCACATCATGCATAAAATATCCCCACAAAATAAACCTATAAATCTGCTACTGGTATCTATGGGGTGAAGTGCTGTTGGAAAACAGACTGAATTGAAGAAATCTGCTCACCTCTTCTGCCAGTGCTAAGGATTTACCATACTAAACCACAAGAGAGGGGAGAAGACTAAAAAGGGGAAGATTGCACACCTGGGAAGAGGAGGAAACTTTGACTAATTTTGGAAAGGGAACTTTCCAGGGAAATAAGGGGCAACATTGAGGGAAGAATGAGACTGAGAGTGGGAGTATGCTGGACCCAGGATGTAATGGGAATAGACTAGGCAGACTGGAATTAGGAAAAGAAAAGGGAGATTAATTGCAAGCCATTTAGTAGAGAATACTGAGATCCCATTGCTAAAGACAAGATGATTGCTTGGTTAAGGTAAGTAATGTGAGAAGGCATGAAGATGGTGGTGGTAAAGTTTAGAAAAAATTGAATGCAGGTAGTTATAATTAGAAAATCTGAGGAGTGGAAGAAACAGCATATCCAGAAGATAACAAAAAAGCCAAAGTAGATAAGGTATAAATACAAGCAATTTAAAATACAAATAAATACAGTTTCATAATAATGAATTCAAAAATTAAAACATAGGGAAGAAGAACAAAGGAAGCTACTACCGTGTAGATTCCTTGAAACCTGGAAAAACATGCTTGTTCCTTCCTATCAGATATCTGGAAACCATGCAAGAAGAAGAGTGTTGTTCATAAAGTTTATCTACCTATAAAATTTCCTAGTGTCACCATTAGTCAATCTATCAGCCCAACATATTGCAGTCTGTGCTTGGAATTTAAACCTTCCTGTTGGCAGACCACTTTGTGGATTCTGTTGCTTTAAATCTAGGAATTTACAGAAAATATACATAGAGAGAGGGTAATACCTAATTCTGATAATCCCTAGTCTTGGGGTAGTTAACCTAAAACACTCAATAGAAATGGTGTTGTGGGCTTGTCTGCATGTAGTAACTATAGATACTTAGCAATAAATTTGAAGACTTTTTATGTACTATTTATTATGGAAGGATTCTGCCAAAATATGTTATCACAGACTTCTCTTTACATCCTTCATTCCCTGCTGCTCATGCAGCAATCTATAATCCACACTGTTTTTCCAGGACAAGATTCAAATTAATTTTTCTTTTCTAAAAGTTTAGGCCTACATAATAGGTAAGCCTCCTAGAAGGAGGGAATAATCAACCTGTATGGCTCATATTTGCCTTTTTTTGTCATTTATTTACTAAGGGAGTAATTTAAATGGAAAGTTTTCATGATTCATATAGTTGCATGCTTATGGAGAATACAAAAATGCATTGTCACAAAGAGCTCTTTGTGAATGTTATAGTATGGCAGCAAGGGAACCCTAATCTAAGCTCAGAAAAGATCTAATGGGTCACATCACATGTTTGTGGGAGAGAAATATTTGCTGTGAACAGATTGACAAATTTCTACTTCTTTTATAGAACAGAAGGATAACACAATTCTGATTGTAGGGCCCCTGAGAATATCTATTTTTGTTCCCTGAGAAAAATCAATAACCCTTTTTTGGAAGGATTGAGACATAGAATAACATTTTTATTTTTTTTATACAACAGTGTTGTTATACCATGAAAACATGCCAAAAAGTCTTGGGGAGAGAGGCAGAATCTATTAAGAAAAGCATTCATTTCTCTTTATTATTGGCACAACTTCTGTAGCAAAAGATGCAAAATTGTCAAATTATTTTATTTTCCTCACAAATTTTCTTCAAGTTGGGTCATACCCAAATAACCTGGTAATCTCCCACCTGTAGAGCATTAATATAGTGTATAGAACAGCAGATTTATGACTTGTTCCAAAGACAAGCATGAAACTATATCTTTTCCTTTTACTGAGAGGGCCTCTGCATGAGATGAACTAATACATTACTGTAGCCTAACATACTTGTTAGCTATTTTCCCTTCCTGAATTAAAAAATTGAATTATGTACACTCAGTCTAGTTACCGAACCTGTAAAGTTTATTAAAGTTTATCGACCATGTGTATACACTTCAGGATTTAGGTTCAATTGCTTCTTTCAAGCTGGAACATTGAATTAAGATGCAGTGCCTTGCTGTGGCTCTCACGGACTCCAACTGAGCTACAGGTAGCAAAAGTCTCCTTCAATTAGACATAATCATCACTCACAGTCAATAATTGTGCTAAAGGCTGCTTTCAAATCTGTGAGGGATTCGCATTTAATGTACTGATTCAGCTTGTCTGAGCCAAATTCACTGTGTACTGAAACCAAAGCAATTTAGTTCTTGCCTACGGCCCTTTTGGCAGTTCATCTAGTACTGAGCACTGTAAGGACTGTGAGATACAATTTAATCTGAGACATCTGTGCACAGACAGGACCTTTTCCGTAACAGAGAAAGACTAAGTAATGGCTAAGCTGTAGTTTTATGTGAAGAACCAAGTCTTATCTCTCCTCTGAAAAATAAAGCATTTAAGATATACTAGAAAGCTAAATGAAAAACGAAAAGAGAAAAAAAAGAAAGGAAAGAAAAAAGGAATAAAAAAATCCATGGATTTATGAAATGCACACTGAGTCTACTAACAGCTTTCCTTGCTCCTAACCACATAAAGCACTTGAGCTGTGATCCTTGGATTAACCATTTAAAGATATTATACTTATCATCAGCTGCAGCTGACTGGAAAGATCTTTATTAAATATGAAAGAAAGAAAGCTCACTGCTTGTGATTTTTGTAAAAATATCAAAATTTTCATTGTACGTATTTTTTCTTTTTGGCTTATGATATTATTGGGAAAGTGCTGTACTATTTATCTCTTGTATCATCCTGACTGTTACAGGCTTGATATTTCTAGGAAAGGCTTAAAAGTCCTGTACTATATATAATAAATATTGCATGGGAAATTTTAGTGATAGTGAACCAAGTGCTGATCGTGTCTGCCAAGTTTTACTGACTTAAATCAGGCTTTCCCCTTGAGTTTGCACTCAGCTTTTGTGTGATTTCTACTTGCCATTTTTCTTCAATAATGGAAAAGGTCTTTATGATGAAAGAGCTATTCTTGGTACTTCTTCAAAACCAGTATCAAAACACTTTTGTTTATATGAAAACAAGTCAGGGTGTGGGCAGGAAAGGTGAAGACAGCTCTGTGGTATTCACTAGTCACTGCCTTGTTGAAGGCCCTGCTTTTATGGAGCAGGAATCAACAGTCAGGGTCAATACCTCTTTGGCGAAAACACAGCTGAGAAGGTGGAGTCCTATCCCAGAAAATACTAAAAGCATACAATATAAAAGCTTGGCTTGTCAAATCTAATTATGATAGAGGCTCTGAATTATTAGAGTGGCTGTGAAACGCATCTGCTATTTCTTTAAGTGAGGTTATTCCATCAGACCTTCAAATTTCTTACAAAATATTATCCATGATTTTCATTTTTGGTCAAGATATGATGCTTTCAGTGGAATCAGAATTTTCCTTGTTGATTTCTTGCCACAAACAGGGCAGCCCATTGGCTTCTTTGCATGTTATTTGGTATATCTAATGAATTATGAATCATACAGTGTAGGAACTACAGTATTCAGGCACCTAACCAAATTTCTGAATATAGTAAACTACGAGGATAGCATCCTGCAACATCTGGGATTAGATCTGTATGTCTGCCTACATGATCCATTAAATTTGGGAAAATGTTCGTAATAAATGATGCCCTACAAAAATAATAGAGGCAGAACAGAATGTCAAACCCAGAATATCTCTATTAAAGGTTTCAGCCACCAACCTTCAGAATTATAATTGTTTTTCAGCTTGCCTCCCTCTGGCTCTGAATTTTGCATTGCTGGCATCTTGGATGCAAGTAGAAGAGGAGATCATTGTGCCATTCTCCAGTTGGCTTCTGCCTTGAGAAGCAAGTCCTGAAAGACCACAGCATGCGTGGCCATGGACTGACATTTTACAAGTCCTGCTTATCAGAGGAGTTTTGTGCACTTAACAGAAAGGAAAAAATCCCACTTCCACAGCAACATAAAATGGTGTTTATATTCCTTTCTTGGGTCTGAGCTTTAGTGCCTTGTGGCAGGCAGTGACTTTTTGTTCTTTATACTAGCTGATGGTCACATAATGGATACCTTATTCATGGCTAGACCTGCTACATATTAAATACATATATTGTTCTTGCTACTTGTTTTGATTACATTACAAATTTCCTATAAAGGAGAACATGAAAGAATAAAAAAGCTTACTTGTTTCCCCTGATTCAATGAAGGCAGAAAAAGATTATATTTCTCTCTGTGTTTTCATTGTCCTTGTTTATTCATCAGGACAGAAATAAATCAGGGACATAAGAGAGCTTTTTAAGCTAAACAATGAACAGTATTAGCTCATGAATAAATTGCCCTAAGAAAATGCAGGTTGGAATTATAAGAAAGACCATCAAGAGTGAATGGTTCTAAGTCAGCCTTTAAAATGGCATAAGAAAACAACCCTAAACTCCAGTTTGGAATAATTTTAAATGAACATTTGAAAGATGATATAAATGCCTAACACAAAAGTCTCACCTTGTACTACAGAAAGACAGTTTTTCCCTCAGAAGATCCATTCCAGTTCTGTGTTCCCAGAATTGAGTTCCACAAGTGCTGCCTTGCAAAGCTGAAGCTCCAGCAGAAGATTATTTGCACCTGGTAAATTAATGCAATATTACCTAGTGGCTTTCTGACTTCCTAATTTTTGTTGCAGAGCTCTTTAGTGTTTCCTTGCAAAGAACACAGTGACTGATTGAAAGGTGTTGCATGTAAAAGATGTTTCAGTGCCTATTATTAACTTTATTTTTCTTAATGTGCATTTTATTAATGTAGCTCTAATGTGTAACCTTTAGGTGATTCATAGGGCAGTTAATGACCAGGTGGAGAGATTGAGTCCTTGAGGTAAAAGTAATACTTTTTAATGTTTCAGCCAGTTGGAGATTATAAACAGTACATGCTAATGAAACATTTGTTATAAAAAAGGTTTCTCATGCATAGCAACTTTACCTTTTTTAAAAAATTTGCGATATTAACTAGAAATTCTATATTAAAGTTAAAAAACCCCAAATATATCAACTAATTGTGTCAGTAGTATCTGCCATATCAGACAAGCTTCTGAACATATGAAATTTCCTGTTGCAGTCAGCTTGTATAGTCTCATTTCTGACATTTTCTTGTACATTTTTCATTTATAGAATCTTCTTATATTTTGAGTCTGCTATTAAGACTGCTATAATTTTTAACAGGTAGGATTTACATGGCTTCACTTAGAATTGGATAACAACAATATGCAAGATGCAGTCCACATTAATCTCCATGTTTTTGAATGATAAAAATGTTTCAGTGCAAAAAAGGAAATCTCCGATTCAATTCAGCAGTTTTCTGAACCCAGTCATTCCATCTTCAGATGTGAAAATTATAAATTATTCTATACCATTGTAAAAATGGATAAAAGTGGGAAAATTCTAGGGTAAAATACTCATTGAACAGTTTATTCAGATAATATACATATTTGTAGAGGAATATGTTCCATAGATGTTATTATACCAATAATAAACCTAGTCAAGAAGAGAAGTAATTGAATAATTTATTCAATGAAAGATGACAAAATTCACTGAATAATGTATTCGATGAGCAATACTTATCTCTAATTTTTTTCTTAAAATATGTAGAGAAATATTTCAATATGTTAAGGTTTATCAATATGTTAAGTCTTTTATCCTGCTTTACCCTGAAAATCAACACAATTCTGAGTTTAAAAAAAAACTTAAGCACTAATGACAAGAAATCTTTCAAAGATTCTCTGAGTTTGGCTTTTCTTTTTCATATGTTCTCCAGGAATTTTAAGCACTGTTTAGTTGCCAAAAATGTCTGTAATCCTTCAGAATCCATCCTCAACTTCACGAAACATTAGATAATAATTTTCTTATCAGAACCACAGTCTTGACATATATTGTTTTTAATACCAAATAAACAAAAAATAACTTATTACATAGTTATTAACACAAATGTCTGTATCCTTTTCATGCTGACAGTGCACAAACAATCTTTGTATTCCAAAAGCAAAGGCAAATTCAAGTACAAAATTCAGTGTGTTCAAAGAAACCCGTCGGGTGCTAAATGTTAATCTCCCCCACGGTCCCCAGCTATTCTCATCTCCAGCAAGAGAAAATGCAATGTCAGGCAGACACTTGGAGCTTAAGAAAGGAATGATAGACAGGGCATGCCATGGGTCAATAATGGATGCAGTTATCAGACAAGTGGGTCACAAGCATTCGCTTGAAGATATTAAACTAATTTTACATAAGAAGTGACTAGTTCACTGATAATTAGCTGCATTTTTATGATGCATATAATTTCCGTGATGCCACAACATCTGTGCTAACACTATCAAAAAGATGATAAAGATGAAAGTAGCTAACCTTCAGGTTAACTCTAATTGGAATATCCTTAAATTAGGGGAAATGACATCTAACTTTAATGTGCAGCAACACCCTTATCTTTTCGGTCAACTCCTGCTAATTTGTTTGTGTACTGTAAGTATCAGTCATTTTTTAATTCTCTTGTGTGTTGCATGCTATACCTTTTAGTTTTTGGCTGAGATTTAATATCCAAACCTTACATTGTTAATGAAAAAAAAATAAATTAATTGCTCATTCTTTTGTCTATGTCTGACTTTTCTTCATTGGCAGCTCCAGTCAGGAACCCCAGACCTATCTGCAATATGCTTTGTATTTAATGATTTACCATGCATATTTCATTTATTTGAACAGCAGTTAAGGATACAAGTTTTTCTGGACTTCAGCAGCAAAGATAGGCCAAATGAAATGGAGAAACAATGAAATAAGTTGGCTGGTTTCTAGACAAGAGGAAAAGGTCAATTCTGAGACAAGTTTCATTATCCAGTGATGCAGCAAGCAGCAGTGGAGAGAGAGTGATGTGGAGAGTAAATGATGGGAGGGACATCTGAGTGAGCTGGGGTTGTTCAGCCTGGAGAAGAGGAGGTTCAGGGGAGGCCTTATCACTCCCTACAGCTCCCTGGAAGGAGGCTGCAGGCAAGGTGGGGTTTGGCTTCTTCTCCCACTCAACTAGCAACAGGACAAGGAGAAATGCCCTCTGCATCAGGAGAGGTTCAGATAGAATCAGAAGGAATTTTTTCACTGAAAGGGTTGTTAATCTTTGGAATGCTCAATGAACAGGTGGAGTCACCATCCCAGAAAGTGTTAAATAAATGACTGGATGGGACACTTAGTGCTACAGTTTAGTCAAAATGGTGGTGTTCAGTCAGAGTTGATGCTCTGGGAGGTCTTTTCCAGTCTTAATGATCCTATGAAATGGGGAATAAAGTGCTCTATGCTGTCTCCTGTTATAGAAAAAACATTTGTGTTTCAAAGTCATAATCTACCATCTTTTTCTAGCTTGACATAGCTTCTGAAAATACTGAAATTATTCCATGTGTAAGTAAAAGTAAATGTTGAAATTTCTTATATTATTCTGCAGCAAGGTGATTTACATTTTCAGCTCGTGCCATTATTAACATGTTGCTGGAGGGAATATAAATATTTTCCATGCAAATATATAAAAATCTCTCCCATTTCCTTTATGAAAGTCACAGAAAGATTAGCAAGTAGCTAGTTTAGGTCATCTGGAAGACTCAGCTGGAATGGGAGTCTGTGTTATTCGGGTGAGGTCTGATGGGAAAGTGATGCTGTCTGTTATGAAAAATAGTCATGCCATGACACAACACACTGATATATCAGAGTTGTCATTTCAATTCACATTTCCTGAATATGTAAAGTGCAACTGTTAAGTAATTTAATATTATTCTGTTGTTTTGTCCTCCTGGGACAAAAGAAAGAAATCATTAACTTAGAGTGTTTGTATATAGTTTTCCTTGTAAGAAACATTATTGTTTCATGAATATTTATGTGAATACCCTCATATATATATATATATATATATATATATATGTATGTATGTATGTACAGATATGTATATATATATGTATAAATTATTCTGAATTAAAAGTACACAGGAAACTGCCTTCTGGAAAATTAACACCACTGCTTTCACATGTTGAGTCTTTGAATGCTATTTCTGTAATTACAGACCCAAACTGCATTTTGTTAGGGGAAAAAAAACCCAAGCAAATATCTAAGTTGAACCTTGCATTGTTAAGCCTAGACTTAGGCAAAACTAGGATTTATTTTTTTAATTTGAAATACATCTGAGACTATGTAACGTTTTTTGCTATGGTTTTGGAAATTCTAGCAAGGTGTCTGCCAATCACTTGACAAATTCCATGCTGTCATTCTCGGGGAAAAACATTTGAATAGGAGTCCTGCTGAGAATGGTGACTGCTTATGCATGTGTTTGAACATGTGGTGCAAACTGTGATCCTCTGTGTTCAAAGCTCCACAATGTTTGTTGACTCTGATGCTATTCTTCCCAAAAGGAGCATATTGTAACATCTCCTAGATACAGAAGAGGTAAGATTCAAAATACACAAAGGATTATAGTTACACCTATGCCATAGTTCACTGACTCCTCGGATTACATCATATTGCAAGAAAAGGTCATCAGAAACTGGTATGTATTGTGATGTTTGGAACATTGCTGACTTTATTTCGCATCTAGAAATGTGTTGCAAAAAACAGCACTCAATATTAAGCAATATATACATTCAGTTTACGTAAGCTGATAAATGCATATTGGAGCCTGATTTTCAATTTCAAAAATGAATGCGAGACTAATTCATAAATAAATGTCCCCATATTTTCTATTTTAAAGGTAAAGATGTGTTAGATATGTCCATTCAGTTGGGCTTATCAGTATGTATGGTCACAGAAATGTTCAAAGTTTTCAGGAAGCATAATTGCTGTGCAGTAGAAACAATTTTCTGGCACATCTACCAGCAATACTACTTTTGAAATAAAATATATTGGAAACTAAGTATTATGAATAAATGGTATCACTTGCTGAATTGTCAATCCTTGCCCTTTATAAATCATGATGGTACTAAATCTGTCATATGTCAGAGAGCACAAGGCTGTACTGTATCATTACCTCAACAATGACACAACATGGTTATTTAACCATGCCTATTGTTTTCTGAGCATGAGATTCTACAACTTTAACAAGATTTGGTTGCTTAACCATTAAGTACATTTGAAAATAAATTATTGAAATAATTGTGGACCTTTGCTATGTGGTATGACTGGTTTCTGATCTGCATTAGAACACCTTCCTCTTGCTCTGATTAAAATAATTTATTTATTTGTATAGCATTGGTTCTTACATAAATTGTGAAATTATTTATTATAGAAAGCAAGGCACTGGAATTTTACCAAGGGTTTTTGACTGACATTGATAAATACATGAAGATAATAAATGTTGGACTGAATCTATCAAAATACTCATTGTTATTAGCTATTGGTCTTGTTTATTTTTTTTAAATTACATGTTCTTGTAATATTATTAAGTTTTGTAAATGAAACACAGGCACAATATGCATTTTTGATGTGAACCATAATGCTATTCAGTAATTTAGACTGTTTGCAAAGAGTAGGAGTTATGTTCAAAGAATCATTTATAAAGAATGTGTATCTTTATGACACATCTTGATGGTAGTTCTTGCTTGTGTAGCATCCTGAGTGCCTTGCATCTTCCATGCAGGTATTTGCAAAGGTGCCACTGAAAAACAATGAATTCAATTGTAAAACAGAGTGTATTACATATTTTAGGTTTCTTATGAACCTACTTAACCAACAGATAATATGAACATAAATGATGTGTTAATGTAAATCATGCCCACTTTGCTATCAATCTATGTCTAAATTAGTTTCATCATCTTGCCTTTAATAGAATCATGACTGATTAATTTTGCTTATCAAATGTCACCTCAATATTTGATCATGCAATCCCTCTAAAGTTTGAATGGTTTCTTAAAACATGTAGTTTCACTGCAGAATTAGTATATAATAAGTTTCTCTCAAGTGTGAGAAGTTCCTTGTCTTTAGAACTGAAGGTTCAGTGAAAAGTAGTGAAGATATTCTTGATCTGTATGGAAAAAATAGTTTAAGACAGACATACTTCTGATTCTGAGCTTTCCTCCCTGTCCCTCAGTGTCTCTTGCAAAGCCAGAAGCTAGACTAGCTTGAGATGACACTGGGAATACAGATGATATATTGTGCTTGCCTAGGGTATGTGTATTCCCTAACATAGCTGGAACATCTTGCTTGTCAGTTGAGTTCTTAAAACATTATTTTCTGATTTCTCAGCACCAGCATCTGAGTTAAGCTTATTGATAATAATATTAAAGATCCAGAAATATACTCCATTTCTTGTGAACAAAGATGTAATCAGAATTAAGAAACATATCTGATAGAAAAAAAAGGAAACTCACTAAGTCTGATTAATAAATCAACTATGTTGCTTCATTGGTTCAGTTATTCTTTGGCTTTGCTTTTTTTTTATTATTTTTTTTATTTTCCTGGTAGAACCAGCTTTAGAGAGTCTATTTGCATGATAAACTAGCAGGAGAATAAAGAATGATGAGAAAAAAAACCCACTACATTATTTACATGTTGTGTAAAATTTAAGAGACAAAAATGTTCTAATTCTTATACTTATTGCTAGTTAAAAAGTATAATATACTAATATTTGCCACAGCAGTGGTATCTCAGGAAGTAGAAAGGTTATTGCTTTTTCCCACAGTTAATAGATCTGATATTTATGCCTCACATTGCAGCTGCTTGACTTTGAGTCCCCAAAGTACTCTGGCCTAGATAGTAGTAGTTTTATATACATTTATTGCACTATAAATGAGGACTTTCTTGGTGTTCTGTAAGAGGATCAAAACTTAATGTGCAAACTGTTATTAATACTTTTACTTTTCTTTCTTATACTAATCCAGATCACAACTATAAGAATATGATTTGAATATGATCACAACTATAAGATTTTCGTTTCAGATATTTCATCTTGTAGGTATGGGCTTATTTTGAAATAAATTGAGAGCCTTAATTGGCAAATCAAGACATTTCACTGTGTACGTCAAATTATTCATGTTTAACATCTGATTAAATCTCTGTGATAGGCTTTACCCAATGTATGCTACCCAATGTGTTGAATGATGTTCAGTTGAATTTTATTATTGTGTCCTGCTTCATGCAGTATATCTTCATACATACCTATAAATGTAACCATCTCATTTACTTTGGCTTCCCAGGAATATTTACCAAAAACATGTTTAGTCCAAAGTTTGGGCAGACTGGACAGTATTAGATAGGTATCTCTGAATTCTGAATTTCAGGAATGAACAAGAACACGTCTAGCATACATAAAATATAACAAAACCAAAAATATCAATACTAATAATGATAATAATCAGCAGAAGTTCAAATATAATTTCCTTCAGACCTCCTTTTCATGCTTAAATGGCTAGTAAATATAGGATCAGTCATATATATAATAATTCTAGTAGTCCAATAACTTACTATCATATACTTCCTACCTTGTGATGATCTTGATTTACATTAGCAGAAAAAGTCATAGTTTTTTCTTATTTTTTAGTACATATCTTAATTTCTAACATTTCAGTAACACCATACCTTTAGAAGATGATCTCTAGAATTACTCTGTGTATCTAGTCTATTTTTATTGACCTCATAAAACAAACAAACAAAAAAACCATGAAGTCTAGCTATCATCAATTTAGGAAGGGGTATGACTTCACGCTGGGATTCATTCGACATAATAACAGACCTTTTATTAAAGGAACATCCTGGAACACTGAGTAAACTGCAATGTACAAAAATGCCACAAGGTAAAGAATTCTCTGAAGGTTCCTCTGCAAGCAATTGAGTTGTGGAGCTGGCTATCTTTATCCTTGAGACAACATTTATTGCTTTTTGAAACCCTCCAGGAATTGTCACTGGATGTTCACTAGGTATTCCTAACTTGTAAACATGGTCACTGTCCTCTGAAAGATTTTGTTTCCTTGCAAAAACCCAAATAGGTTGAATATACCCAAGCTTGATCAAATGCCTGTGTGAAAATATAGTTTTGTACTGGTCTGTGCACAAAGTAAGATATCCAGGTATCTTAATTACATAGTGGGGGGAAAGGAATCTGGAAAGTTGAAGGCAAAAGGGTTCTAGCCTTAAATATATTTAGCTGTATATTAGTGGTATATGTAATATATGTATTAGTATATAAAATACAGTATATAATAAAATATTAGTATATAAAACACAATCCTTCACTCTTTTTGTAATCTTTTGCAAAAGATTGTCTCAACTTGCATAAGATATTATAACCACTCAATTTCAGCATCTGTTCTTGGTAAGGATTTACTAGCTGATTCTTTTGCTTTTTTTGTGGGGAATTTTTAAATAACCATGCAATATTCATACTTTAATTACTAAAGGAATGTAAGGCTATTTGTTGAATGAACAAGAATCTTAATCATAGAAATATAGAATCATAGAATAGTTTGTTGAAAGAGACCTGAAGGACCATCTAGTTCCAACCTCTCTGCCATGGGCAAGGACACTTTCCACTAGACCAGGTTGTTCAAAACCCTATCCAACCTAGCCTTGGGTATTTTCAGAGATAGGACATCCACAGCTTCTCTGGGCAACCTGTTCCTGTGCCTCACCACCCTCACAGTAAAGAATTTCTAATTTCTAATCTAAACCTACTCTCTTCTTTGAAACCCTTCCCACTTGTCCTGTCACCTTTTATACCCTAGCAAAAAGTCTCTCTCCATCTTTCTTGTAGGCTCCCTTTAGGTACTGAAAGGACACAATTAGGTCACTGCAAAGCCTTGTCTTTTCTAGACTGAGTAGCCTCAATTCTCCTAGCCTTTCCTCCAGGAGAGGTGCCCCATCCCCCTAATCATCTTGGTGGCCTCCTCTGGACTTAGTCCAACAGGTCCATGCCCTTCCTGTGCTGAGAACCCAAGAGCTGGATGCAGTATTCCAGGTAAGATCTAATCAAATAGGAATAGAGGGGGAGAATCACCTCCCTCAACCTGCTGGCCACACTGCTTTGGATGCAGCCCAGATACAGCTGGCTTTATGGTCTGCAAGTGCACATTGACAGCTCATGTCCAGCCTGTCATCCACCAGCACCCCCAAATCCTTCTCAGAAGGGCAGCTCTTGATCTTTTCATCCCCCAGCCTCTATTGATAGGGTTGCCCCAGTCCAGGTACAGCACCTTGCACCTGGTCTTGTTAAAACATCATGAGATTCTCATGGGCCCACTTCTGAAACTTGTCCAGGTCCCTCTGGATGGCATCCTGTCCTCCAGGGTATGTCAGCTGCACCACTCAGCTTAGCATCACCTGCAAATTTGCTGAAGGTACACTGTATCCCTTTATGTCATTGATGAAGATATGGAAAAACACCTGTCCCAGTATGAAGGACACCAGTTGTCACTGATGTCCACTGGTACAGTGTTGACCACTACCTACTAGATGAGCTGTGAAACCAGTTCCTCTTCCATTTAACAGTCCACCCACTGAATCTATTTCTCCCCAATTTAGAGAGAAGCAAGTCATGAGGGACCACATCCAATGCTTTACAGCAGTTCCAGATGGATGACATCTGTAGCCCTTTGCTGGTGCACTGATGAACTCTCTCCATCCTAGAAGTCTACTAGGTGTGTCAGGCAGGGCTTGTCCTTGGTGGTGCTGTGCTGGCTGCCTCCCATTGCCTCCCTTCCTCTACATGCCTCAGGATAGCTCCTAAGGGTCTGTTCTGTGATCTTCCTGGGCACAGAGGTAAGGCTGACAGGTTAGTAGTTCCCAGGGTCCTACTTTCCACCCTTTTAAAGACCAAATCTTTCCCTTTTTCCAGTCACCTGGGACTTCACCTGATTATGATGACTTTACAAGATTCAACCTATTACATATGAGGGATATCAGATCCTACTTCAGAATGGAAGTCATGATTAAACCATGAAAGGCAAGGATTAAGTTAAACTATATTTTACTATATCTGTTGTTTTCATACATAGAACCTCATCAAAGATAAAATGAAAACAATAAAACTACAATATTTTATTTTTTTTAGAAATTTTTGTAAGTGTTCTTAATTCATCTAAAAGAAGCAAAGGCTCTGATGAAGGTGTTGTCTACAATCAATGCTCTAGGTCCTACCTTGCTTCCAAAAATTGCAAAGAGGTTCCCAAACTGAAACATGTACTTGACTTTTTTAAAGTGTTGTGGCATTGAAAGCTGATAATATTGAAACAATAAAAAAGTAAATGAGGAAGTAAAGAACTTTCTGAATCATAGATTTCAGTCTTTTGTGCTGGAGATATTAAACTCAGATAGAAAACTCCAAACATTCTGAATTCCAATTTGAAAAGCTGCTACTTTTTAAATTCATCCTCCACTATTGGAAGATTGTTTCAGAACCCGATTTCTTTTACAACTATAAATATAATTTCACACACATAGAAAAAAGGCTTCATTTAAAGTCCAGTTTACCTCAACACTGTCTTAAAGTAATTTTTTTTCCCATTTTGTTCTTTCTATGCTTTTAGGTAACACTCATGCCAGCTAACTCTCATTAGTTTAAAAAGCTTAGGAAAGTAAGTTTTACTTTTCTCCAAAAGATTTCCAATCACCCTACCAGACTTCTGCAGCAGTTGCTGTTTAAGCTTCCATATGATGGGCAGTACTATTAACCTTTTTAGACTTCCAAAAATTGTGGGTTAACTTCTCCAAATACAGTCTTATCAGCTTTACTGCAGTACTTTCAGATACAGTTAGTCAATATTATGTTTCTCGCACTGGTAGTTTAGGATTTTCTGTTTTTCTGACTCATCTACTTGCTATTTGATCAAAGTGCTGGCTCTGTTTCCCAGTAAGAAGAACAGCTTTTTCACTGATTTTGTGAAATTTGTATGTTCTCATGTCTATTGATGCTGTATGTTTTTCTTTATCTCTAGCCATTGTTTCCCACATTTATGTTACTTCACTTAAGTAGCATTCTCTAAGCCCAGAAGAAGAGATTGACTTGATTAATTTAATTTAATTAAGAGACCATTTGAATTATTTCTTATTTCTCATTCTATTTATTTTTTTAAATTATTCTTATGAATCACAGCAAGCCTAAGAAAAAGCATGTATATATCCATGGATGAATTGAATTACCATCTCTATTGCTGTCTGTTTTCTTGTCTCATTGCTGTTTCCATCAAATTGTTCTTAAATCATAATGTCTGCCCTTTGTGCCTTCCATTGGAGGGACAGAAAGGGGAGTGGGGCATGGTCTTCTAAGTGGGAGTAGTAAATTAGGGAATACATTCCTAAATCATGACACTGCACCACTAATGCACATCCTTTTGCTTGGTTTAATAAGTCTTGCTGCACTGCAGTGAAAATTTTCTGGTGACACAGCCAAAGGCTGACCAGCAGTTTCTTTTATATTGATTGTCTTCAGGATGCTTTTCAGGCTCATGTACAGAGAATTGTGATTTTTGGTGTGTGGGTGTTGTTACATATCTGTCAGTTCTTCTAAATTAGAAGTTCACTATTTAGATGAACCTGTCTATTCTTCAGGTTGATCCACAACCTCGGTTCTCTCCCTAGCATCCTGCTTCTCATCTGTAGATTGATTTCCCTTCCCTTGTCCCTGTGACTACTCTGCACAACCTCTTTTCCAGCACCAGCCCTAGTTAATTCCATCTTTCCCCTTCTGTGCTTAAGGAGAGTAGTGCTTTTTCACTGCTGTTTTATCTCTCACCTTCAATATCTTCTTCCACTCTGCAGTGCAGCACACTAGCTTTTCTATTCTACATTAGCTTTTCTACTAGGCTTCTTTATAAAATCATAGAAATGCTGGTTAGAAGGGAGCTCTGGAGATCATCTAGTCCCAGTGAAGGGATGAATACTGCAACACTAGATCAGGTCACCAAGTTTTCAGCCAAGTTTTGTGAACTTTCATGGATGGAGATTCTGCTGTACCTTTGGGTACCATTCTGCTGATCATTCTCTTTTAGTTTTACTCTACTGTCTTAGTGGAGAATATTTTTTCTAATATCCAGTCTGAATATCCCAAAGCCATTACATGTGGCCATTTCTCCCTGTAATATCATTTGTCACTGCTGAAAACACCTGGTTCCATTATCCTCAGAACTGTCCCCCATCCAGGTGTAGGCTGCTCACAGATTCCTGCCCTTAGACTCCTGCATTCTGGGTTAAGCTTTACTCAATATTTCTTTTTAGGCTGTACCACAAACTTATTGATACTCCTTGCTGCTATTTGGATCTTGTGAGTTTTTCAACAATTCTTTTGAACTAGGCTGGCCAAAACTAAACAGGTGTGGCATACACCATTTGTGAAGAGAGTGTACTGTTGATTCCAGTTCTGTTTGATATCCATTGTGATCTCATGGCCTTTCATCTTGGCTGGTATTAAGTTTGTTGGTTCTAAAATGGTGCCTATTCACTGCAGGTGCAGAACTTTGCATATCTCCTCACTGAACCTGAGGAGGTTTCTGTTGACCTAAACTTCAAATACCCCAGTATCATTTTGGACTAAAGCTCTATGGCTAATTTCCATCCTTGTCTCCAGTTTAGCATCTGCAAGTATGCTTTTATCATACTATTTTTTAGTCAACCAGCTGCACAAGATCAGTCAAGTATTGCTCATTGCTTGTAGTTAATTATTGAGCCATTGATTATTGTCCTTTGAGCCATGAAGTATGGCCAGTTTTTAACTAGCCTCTTTCCAGTCTTCTTTTACCTTAGCATTGTGGTCATATGCTCCCTAAAAACATGCTCTTTTAAAGCAAAGATCAGACCCCATAGGAGGTTTCTCATGAGTTCTTAAGACAATGATTTGTTGAGTAGCACACAGCAAAATGAAGTCCCAAATTGAAATCAGCACTTTGAGGTAGCCTTCTTTACCAAGGAAAAAAAAAAAAAGCAAATGGGAAAAAAGAAAAGACTATGCCAGTTACCATACAGCTCCTACTTTCTCTGCCAAGAAAATCACAACCATACAAAAGCAAATGTTTTGGTCTAATACTTTTGTGATGGGAAGCTGCTGAATATTTTGCATGTTCCATTGGGCATCAATGCAGCCTGGAAGATAGAAAATAAAAACCTCCCCTCAAAGTATTGCTTCTGATGAATTCCTACAGTTAGAAAAGCCCAGCATGTTCGTAAGTCAAAACCAAATTACATACCAGACAAGTGAAATAATTTCTAAACATTTGTCTTTTCAATATTGTTTTCTCCCTCCCTCTCTGGCTCAACCACACACTCCAGTGCACAGACACTCGCAGATGTCTGAGCCAACCTGCCAGCTGTAGCTTGGGAAGGAGTTCTGCATCAGGATGCTTTCATCTGCCCCACCCTGCCCACAAGGACAGCTGTAGACAAATTAAAATATCTGGCAAACAAGCCTGGATTTCAACGCACTGACTTGTGAAGCTCAACCACCATGAGGAGAGTTTGCGCCTTCTGCTTAGAGGTGCAAGTCCTCACATTTTCATCAGCCAAGCAATCAAAAAGCTCAGAAGACAAAGCACTTATTCTTACCAGCAAGCATTAAAGTTGGGGTTGACAGTAATGTTTTTAACTCCACTTTGGAGTGTCTTTTAGCTCTTGGCAGCTAACTTGCTGCAGTTTTCAAAGTATAGCACCTACCAAACTCTTCTCCAGGGAAAGTTCTTCTCAGAACTGGCCTTAGAGGTACAACCTATCCCTAGTAGATTTCAAATTCTCAAATATTTATGCATGTATTTACTTAAAACACATTGAAGTTTACATTAAGATGACAGTTATAAGATCAGAAATGTTAATTTAAAAACTCTGAGCATTATGTAATTAACTGACTCTAAAATACCAGTGCTGTGCTTGTCTGGTACTTCTGTGTTTTGAAATTCCTGTGATGACATGAAGTCTGTGAATCACAATAACACTTTACTTAGCACTGTTGTTCACCCTAATTGCTCTGCTATTGGAATTCACAAAAAAAATAAAAGCAAGATGTTTTCATACACTCAGAACATATCCATGGTGGTTTAAGAGTGGCTATTTGACATTTAAATCTCATTTAGCTCTCATTTGATTTTGCATTTAAGATATCTTGGTTCAGTTGCTTTCTGTATAAGTGTGATGGGACCTGGATTGTTTGGTGAGAGCATCTTCTGAAAGTCTACATTGTGCTAGGAGCATGGGATTCCCCTACAGTCAGCTTCTCATGGCCTGTACTCACTGAATTTACATTTTGTGATTGTCTGTGCTCCAGTTTAATTCTGAAAGATGCCTTTCTCTTCCTGCACCCTTACCTTCCACATTATTATTTATGTGCTATATATCCAATTGTTTGCACTTATTGCAATAAATGTCTTTCAGCTTGCCAAATTGATATTAAATGTTTCTTTAATTGCTCATATGCTTCTTATCTTTCTGTCTGAATTTTTTTGCATGCTGTTTGTCAATTCTGAGAATGTATTGGAAAATCTGTTCAAGTATTTATCAGTGAGGGCAGGTAAGAAAACATTTTTTATTCAAAATATTTTTTATATGCTGTCATAACCCCAAACTGATATGTAATTTTTAATGTTTTCTTGGCTTTTCCATATTTTGAATAGTTTTCTTATGCACAGGAAAAAGACAAACTATGATATAATTTTAATTTCTTACAGATTGAATTCACTGAGCACCTCTTTTACTGGAAATTTTGATGCTTTTAATGCAATCAATAAGCATTGTAACTGTTTCTAATACATAAGTTTTATTTTTATGTGGATTTTATGGTTGCAATAGCTTTTCCTTTTCTGAAATCTTGATCAGATGAAGAGAGCATGACTCCCCTGTGAGATTGTTGCACTTTGTAACAGTGAGATCGCAGTGAGAAAATGGAGTAGTTGTCAGCTACCCAAGCCCACAAACTTTGAATTTTCTGCTTTATTTCATATGGAAAATCAGAATACAAAGCCTTACACTAATATAATGTAAAGTTTACATATTTCAAGTCTTGGCAGATAAGCATGAAAGTTAAAACTGAGAATGAATCTTAATTCTTTCCCTGCAGCAAAAGTTTAATTGTGTTTATTACTGCGTAATTCTCTTGTAACAATTAGCCCACACATTTTTTCACTCTTCAACAAAGGCCCTAATTCTTCAAATACTCCTT
The DNA here is from genome assembly GCA_034336665.1 of Luscinia megarhynchos. Taxonomy (NCBI): domain Eukaryota; kingdom Metazoa; phylum Chordata; class Aves; order Passeriformes; family Muscicapidae; genus Luscinia; species Luscinia megarhynchos. The sequence goes on along the minus strand of JAPFBE010000002.1, from coordinate 40,013,649 downwards.
AACTGCTACTGGATGTTTCCTGGGACTGCACACAGAATGTAAAGTTAACTACATACATAAATTGTTGCATGGTTAGATATGAACTAATTTCAGTTAGAAAAATTTGGTAACCTAAAGAAACAGCAAAAAAAAAAAAAAAAAAGTCGCCAGTTTTAAAAATCTTTACAAAACCTGAGTCTAACCTGTGTTAATACTTATGAACAGTTCCAGAAGTAATTTGATAAATAATTCCATGGTGATGAATTTCTGTAATCTAACTTTTACCTCAGTGGATTAGTTCTAGTGGCACATACCTTAGAATTGGAGGGAGGTGGTACAGTGAGTGCAGTAAACACACAGATTGTTTAATTCTGGGGTAGTAACTTCTTTTTGCAGTGTCATTTTGCAGCAAGCAACCTGCAAAATAGTTAGGTGACTGATTTATGTAAGAAAATACATGGAACAATAAATTCGTATTAGTATATATTTTTAAACAGGGAAAACATCTAAATTTTCTTGAACTTGTATATAACTTTATTCCATTTAGTTTTTTATCTTTACCATATATTGTTGTGTTTACTTTTACTGTATTAACAGCCTCTTCAAATTCCTGGTAGAATAGTGAGCATCTACAATGCCTCTGCCCTGCTATAAGTTCCTAACAAAGAGAGTAAAGCATTTAGCATTTGCTCTGGGAAGCACACTGGAGTTAACACATCCTGATTTATTCGTTTCAGCCATTAGCGGCAAAACAAAATAACGTGGAAATGCTTTTGGTATCCTGTGGTTCCTCAATTTGTCTAGTTTCTGTCTTATGATTTATTTTTCCTAGATTCCATTGTCACCAGCCTCAGCGGCACCCTCCCAAATTCTGCAGTGACACTCTGGAGATAGGGAGGGCAGGCACGGCTTCCTCTTGGAGGCAGGAGGTCAGGCAGAGTGCTAGGAGGGCAGCTCGGGGTCACAGTAATACAGTAGGAGTACAGGCAGTACAGTTAGGTTAGCATATTGTTCTGGTGCTGAGAGCCTTTTTCAAACTCTGATCCATCTTCATCCTCGTAATTAGGCGATCTGCGCTTTCAAAGGAAGTGTTGCTACGAAACACGTTGGCAAATGAAGGCAAATTTGAGGCCTCCTCATTTAAGTGTTGGGCTCATTGTTCTGGGTGGTGTAATTGGTGATCAAGGAGGCAATAAAACGGCATGGCCATTAAAGGGCCTGAGCTGGAATTGAAAGGGGAGCATTTATACGGGGCGAGCTGCTGTGCGGAGGCTGTAACTTTCACCCTCACATGAACCAGAGTTTACGTAAAGACCTGATGGCATGGCTTCTCTTTTTTCACCTCCAGGAGGCGGGGAGAAAAGAAGGAAGGGGGAAAAAAAATCAAAACCAAATAGAATTAATGAGCCTTCACACATTGTCCTGTTTCTTTTGAAGTGAAAAAGCTGGGCAAAAATTAAGTTGGATAAGAGAGGGTGGCAAAGAAACACCATTAATATCAGGTTGTAAATTCTACAAAACATTAACTTCATTACATGGCAATTACTGTCTGTAATTGGCAGAACGAAAGATTCCACTTTCTCATCAGTTACTAGTTGTATAGGACTCAGCATTTTTTTTTCTTGGCAAAGGTCACAACACTGCTATAAAGAATACCTTAATGTGAACTAAAAGTATAACAGGTTCTTTTGTAAATAAGCAAGGGTGTACCCATTAATTGCTGCTAAACATCTCACTCTGTTATTTTGTTACAAAACACGGCTCACAACTTAGAATGATAACAACATTAATGATGTTAAAAGGAAAGCTTTTATTATTTCATGACTACTTGGTCCTACTTTGTGAACACAAGAAAAACATGGATTAGAAACCATAGAGAAACAATAATTGCTTTCAAAAATAACTATCTCAAGAACTTCTTAAAACTAATTTTCAAGGGTGCGGATGGCAAGAAATAGTATGCTGTATGAAGAAGAATTTGACTTTTTTTTTTTTCAATTTTGTTATTATTACACCTTTCGGATTGACTTTGCTTTTAATTTATCACTTACCTAGTGCATTTATGAAAATATTTTACACATGCTGTGAACTGAATCCTACCTCAGATTTATGTATGTAACTTCAGCTGAAGTTCATGTCCTTAAGAAGCATGTTCAATGTCTACTGGATTTTGTTAGTCAGCTGTTAGGAAGACATTTAATCTAAATCAGTCTTGAAGTTTTCCAGAGGATATTTTTACTTTAAGATTACATAACAAAGTAATATTATGAGGGAAGAGATCCATTTTTCACATAGGCATAAAAAAAATATAGTTTCTTTTTTCTTTTTTATTTTTTGATCACAAATGAAGTCAAACAAGAGTCAGCATTTCAGAATCTCTGCTAATGAATTTCAACATTCATCTTAAAACACCAAGAAATACAGAGTGAGGAACCATGATTAATTTTATTAAAGAGATATTGAATTATGTAATTTATTTATTTATTATTAACAGAAAACATTGAAACATCAGACAGTCAAAATGTTTTCATTTCAGTTTTTTGGATAGAAAGCATTCCATCCCTTCTGCACCTCCCAGTACTGTAGGGCACGCTCTGGGCTGTGTTTCAGAGCTTCCAGGTTGCCACTGCTCTCTGCTCTTCAGAGTCTTTCTCTTTCCACACTGAACATCATTTCCATCATGCCAGACAGGGACCCACCAAGAAGTTTTGCCTCTGAGGGAGAAAGGCTTCTGGAGCCTGAGTGGTCCACATAACTTCTTTGAGATGCATATATTCTATCACAGGCAGATACAATGCTAATGTGAAAACAAAATCAGTTCAGTTTGCTCAATACATTGAAATGATAAAAAATTCATATTGTACTAATTCATAATAAATTCTTTCATATCAGCAGAATAATATTTCCTGATTAAATATTCAATATTTGTAAACATATTTTTCACACTGCAAGTCACTTAACAATCACTTTCCAAGTAAGTTCTTATTCTATTGTTTTTACTTAGTTTTGCTCATTATTTTTAATTTGATAAAAGATTTTTCTGATATGCTGCATCATATTACTGTTGGACCTTAGTGACTTTGTAGTTGATATTTTTTCTCTGTGTTTGTCTCCTGAATTCTTTTCTTTTCAACGTGATACTGCAATCTCCCATGACAAAATAGCCAGAAAGGTTCAAGAGCATATCAGTATGACAGAAAAAGGCCACAACACAAATGCTTTCACCATGTTTAAACTGGTTCAAGGAAGGAAAGGCATAAGATCTCCCTGAGGCTAATAGTCTGTAGCTTGGAATATGTGTAAAAAAGTGTGGAACTGTTTGAGTTTTTTTCCTGAGAAATATGAAACCCAGTGGTGAAGTGGAAAGGTGAATGAAAGAACAAAAAAATGGAGGAAAGTAAAATTATTCAGTGCCAATGAGCCTTTGGTTGTCATGTGTACATAGGCCAGAATCTGGCCTGTGTCGAATTGCATTTTGAACTATATTTGATCAACCAAAAAAAAAGGAATGTATTGATTCAGATCTGTTGAGACATCTTGACACTTTCTCAACAGATAAGGGTTAGAACAAGTTAAATTGTAATTGGATCACAATGTTTGCTCTGTGGCTACTACAGCTATACAATGTGTGTAGAACTGTACAAGCAATTTTATTTCGTGGGAAACTTGCAACATCAGTCTGGTTTTTTCAATGGCCACAACATATGAGAGGAAGGTGCCCTGGCAGCAGGTCTGATTTTCCATCTGATACTCGCCAAGTCCAGTGCAAATCCTCCAGTCTTGTGCCACTCTTTGGAAGAAGCCCTTGCTGAGCAGGGAAGCTGTGCAGTGAGATTCAGTGCAATGCAATGCCCTGCTCTGACTGACCTGAAGATCTGCAGGCAGCAGAAACAGCTCAGTGTTGCGCTCCTCACGGACCAATTAGTACTGCCTAAAAAGGACACGAATGAATATTCCTCCCTAGAGCTGCACTGCTCAGCAAAAGGCTGCAGCTCTGCCCAGTGGAGTGATGACTTTGCCAGGCTCTCCTAGTCTGTCCCGTCAGACAGCACCACACCACAGCACCTGTACCACAGAGGCAGGAGCCAGACCCACCCTCCTTGGGAACAAACAAACACGTACAGACAAGGCTGATAGTGCTGTCATCAGTATCAAAATAGGAATAAACTGATGCAGTACAACTGAGAAATATGTCCTTTCCTAGTCAATTTTGATGGCTGTTTAGCTGTAAAAGTTATGTTTGAAAGATAGGGTTAGACAACTGGTTGTAAGTGGGGATATATTTTGTGCTGAGGAGAGAAAGTAAGATGAGGACAGAGAAAATATTTTTGTAAGGCTTCTAATTTTAGAAAAAATATTTTCTTTCTTTCTTTCTTTCTTTCTTTCTTTCTTTCTTTCTTTCTTTCTTTCTTTCTTTCTTTCTTTCTTTCTTTCTTTCTTTCTTTCTTTCTTTCTTTCTTTCTCTCTTTCTTTCTTTCTTTCTTCCTTCCTTCCTTCCTTCCTTCCTTCCTTCTTTTTCTTTCTTTTTTCTTTCTTTCTTCTTTACATTATTCTTTCACTGTAGAAATACATTTAGTATGATCTTTTTATCTTAAATATGTTTCATAGATAGTGTTACTGTTTTCAAGAAGACCTTTAGGCTTTAGTCTTTTAGAAGAAGGCCATAGTCACTTCCAAAATTATAATAAAGGAACAGGAAAAATTCTCCACAACACAAATAGTCTATTTTGTTACTGTTAGAAAAGTAGAACTGAAGGTAAATCCACTAGAGATTAGCTAAATAACTTCTGTCATAATAGGAGGCAAAGTTTTAGACAGGAGGAAGTTTTAAATCATGTAAAATCTAGATTTTAACAATTTTAAGTATGGAAGGAAATGCAGATTTATTAACGTCTTGGTCCCCTTTATCACAGACTTTTTTCCCAGCTGAATGAACACATCCATCCAGTAATGTGCCTGCATTTGGTGCAGTTGCTTTTCACAACACATCCAGCTACAGTGGAACTGTCAAAGGTGCTTGGCATACCTGGAGAATTAAGTGACTCTCTCATTCTTTGGGCATGACAACGCTGATTATCATCAGCAGTCTTAAATTGCTTAGGCAGCCTGCACCTATTTACAGGGAAGAAAGAATCTGTTCTCCATCCTGTTTAGTCTTTGGCCTCTTTTCTTGGAACACCAGCCAGAACCCAGATTCTGACAATTCCTATGTGCTGAAGAGTAAAACTCAAGTTACAACCTGAGTGTTTCCTGTACATTCCATCTTGATACATTTTGAGATGGTGATTTTTTATTTGAATTCTGTGACTGTACAGAATTACAGTTTAAATTAGTTCAGCTTTTCATCTGTAAACTGCAAAGGCTTTCTGTCTCTTAAATGTGTGAGAGATCCCTTTTTTTGCAAGCTTCTCAAACCTATATATAGCTTTCAGTCCCTACTTGTTCAGTAACTATGCAATGCATTTTTGCCATTGTCACCAAAGCTCCGGTGATAATTTGTCAAAATATATTTGTGGAGTAGTAAATACTGCAACCTCAGCCTCAGAAAATGTAGCAGTACCTTACATTGAGAAAAAGTCACAGAATTATAGATGTGATGTCATTAATTTAAGTCCAACAAGTCAGTTTAAGGAATACCAGAGATGAGGGACAGGTAGTTTCAGGGGACAGCTCAACTCAAAAGTAATATCTCAGCTACATTTTTTTTAGTGAGGGTATCACTAGTATTTTCTGATGAGGCTAGAATTGAGTGACACTTAAAAGAAATCAGTGATTGAAAAGGTTTGGGTCTCTCTTTAGAGTTCTGGGATCTAATAAGATTCATGCCAGTCCTGCAAGTCACATTTTTCTTTCTCCAGCTGGATGTGGGATTTATTCCAGGCAGAGGCCCAGGGAGTGATATGGCAATCCATCTTAGTATAATTATGTGAGCACTGCCACATAAGATCTGATGCCCTCAGGACAGAGCATGCTTCCAACTGCTTTGTAAAATTATCTTAAATACTTCATCAGGGCAGTTCACATACCAGTTCCATAAGTGCTTCTTTCTAAAGCTTCACGGGGATGTGGGCGAGGGAATTAGTCCACACCAAGCTCATTTTTGGCACATTGAAATATCTGTGTTGGTATGATACATCTCAGAGGATATTTTACATGATGAGATAGGAGTGCAAAGCATAGAGTTTTGGAAGTGTCATAACTTTGCAGCAGATTAACCATTTCCTACTGTTCACATGGAAACATCTTTCTTTATTGAGTCCTACTGTATCCAGCACAGGCCTCCAATTTCCATTCCTTACTGCTTTTCATCTCTTAATCCTATTTACATTTTTCCTCTGAAGTCATATTAACTGTGTGTCATATTCTTTCTTAAATAGCTGAATTGATTCTGCCATTGCACTCATGTTTGAATTTGAGCGCTGCTGCACCTGGCATGTACCTTTCCCAAAGATTTTTGCTTTTCAGATACCCAAACATACCATGAACACCAGAGGACTGTAGAGGAAGTGGCTTGTATGTCACCAATTTTGAGCCTCTTTTGTAAATTTCACTTTAGTCAACTGAGTAGTCACCAATGGAAAACTTATGGCCACTTGCTAAAAGTGAAACTCACACACACTCTATTGGCATGATTGGCACCACTAACTATTCTACATGCTACATTTCCAAGTTTTTAAACATACATTTTATATATTTTTTTACTAGAAGTAATTACAACTTAGAATGAAAATGTAGTAGTAAGTATGTTTCCATGAGAATTTATAAAATTCTGAAACATGGTGTAGTAATTCCTGGCAGGCAATCTAATGGCAAGTCTCCCAGTTTAAGGAGTGATGTACCAGACTGACGGTGGCCAGATCCCTTTATTAACATTGATATAAGTTTTTGTGTTATTATCATCAGAATGCATATTCCTCTTGACTATTTTCTCATTCCCAAACTGTCTTGACCATTACCTAACTCTTCCAATCACACCAACAGTGGTTCCAATAGAAATTTGCTAATTTCTTCACTAGGTGGGAATCTAAAATCCTGCTCTCTGTTTCATAGCTACTTTTCTCCTAGACTTGCACAGGAATTATGAGAGCATGGGGTAATATGGTAATATGTACTGTAATATGGTACTGGAGACAAAAAAAAAAATCATAATTATCAGAGTCACTGTAATTAATTAATCTGCCAAGACAACAAGGAACACAGACATTCATTTAATCTTTGAAAAAGACCAGACCCAGACTCATCCACCAAGACAAACCTGTATTTAACAGAACATTAGTGAGATTTAGCCAAATGCTACCACAATTACCTGAACAATTGGTCTCTATGTGATAACCTGCCTCACCCTGCATGGCTCAGTGTTGCACATTCTCCCCTATTCTACAGTGTCCTCACTGAAGTCTGGTATTGAGCTTCCTTCATAATTGTCCTTATCACTCAGCTGTTTGCATGCACTCATCTCCTTCAGCTGCCTCTCTGCTCAACTACCAAGCAGGTTTGCTGAGCTTCCCAACTTTGATGACACCTCAGCTGTGTCATTCTCACTGCAAAACCCAGTATACACCAAAGAAAATGTTATTATTTAGTAACTTGTCTCCGGTTGTAAGCATCACCTTTGCTGATTCCCTGTTTTACAATTGTGCAATCGTTTTGCAACCTCTTCCAGCAGAGATCCTGCAGCTGAGGCAGCTTTCCCTGGCAGCAAGGCTGAGGTTTAGGACTACGAGGAGGCAGGATGTGCTGAGCTATTGTTTTATGCAAGACACCTAACTGTTGAAAGCTGTTAGGTTACTTCACTGACTTGAAAGCAACAAAGCTTCATTGTGTATTTCTCAGTCTTTCCCTGCAAGTTTTCCTTTCTGTCTTGACACCAATGCTGCTCCTAGTCCCTCCAGCCCCTTCCTTAGTTCACAGGCCACAGACATCCATAACCCTGCACTCCCCAACCTCTCCTTCTCAAGGGCCTTTGATCAAAGGTGAAACGTGATGAAAAAAAACAATACCAGTGAAGAGTTCCTCTCCTTGCATTTTAAAGCATCATTTATTCTGACATTTATTTAAATGAATTTTTTTTAAAAGTAAGAATTTAAGGAAGAGAGAGGATGGGTTTGTTTTGAGTCCTCTGAGATGGTAATATTCTGAATTTTATGTTCTTTAATAAATTTAGCCTTCAATTCCTTGGCTGACTACAAAAGTAAGGATAAGATCAGGCTTTAAGATATAAACACACTCAAGTACTGTCAAGAATGTCATCACTATCCTGAAATAGGATTTTACAGTAAATAAAACGACAAAAGAAACAACCTATCCTCATTTCCTCCTCTTTAAAAGTCAGTTTTCTAAATACTAATGTTACCTTTATTAAAGCTAGAATTTTCATACTAATCTCAAATATGTATTTAATCCCATTTTAGAATATAATACTTCGTGATAGCTGCTTATGATTTCCCCTGCAAAAACCTCTGGAAACGCCATGTCTACTAATGACAGTATATACAGATAAAAACTCTGATTCTGACGAGTAAATAACTACAAAAGTGAAGGTATTTATCTTGATAATAAGTTGTGTGAGGAATCATTTACTTTAATTGCAAATTTATGAGAGTGGTCATTTTATTATTTCTTTCATATGAAATCAAGAAACCCCTTAAGATTTGTTTTGTACCACCACTGGATAAACCTCATAATTATGCCTGAGGAGGAGAAAAATAAATCTCTGGCTGTGGCTTAGCAAACAGGCATAAAGTAGTCAAATCTATCCAACAAACTCTCTTTGAACCATAGGGTCATCTATGTGTCTTCTTTGCAATACAAATCCAAGCTAGCATAATTCCTTTTCTAGTCTAAGTGGCCTAGATAGTAATGCATGTGATTAAAGTTCTTGTTATTTTAATGAGTAAAACATACTTCATTTATATATAAGTCATAAGCCAGAAAGTTGCATGTTCATATTCCCACAGTGTGAGTTCATATTACACAATATGCTTACTGTCAGGAATGAAGACAAGATAATTATGGCTTTAAGGAAGCATAAATCCACCCTTTCTGGAGCACAAACGAGTAATTAAAGAACTTGTAATAGGTTGTTGTATAAAGAGATTTTACAATTATGACATTTACCAGCCAGTTCATGCGCTTCTTTCAGAATACAGATGCACTTTTTAAAGAAAAGTTCATTCAGTCACTGGAAACCACCTCAAATTCTCTGCTTTTGCCACTCTACATCTTTATACATCTCAAAAAGTTTTCAAGGTTTTATTTACACATAAAATGGGTTTTATTTTCCTTCTTATAAAGCACTGCACACATTAAAGCTGAAAACCCCAGAAAGTGAGGTTTGAAGAACATATTTAAGATTACTGAAAAAGGATAAATATTCCAATACTTAATACAGGCAGTTTTGTAAAATACAAAGCTAAATTATGGTACAGCTATATTAAAAATTAAAGTGATTGTACTCCCTGAAATTTAAAAATATTCCTTTTTAATGAATGGGGAGGAAAACTTGGTGTATGATCTCTCCCCTATGCATATAAGGGGAAAAAAAACAAATATCAAATTATTATGTCCAGGCTTTTTGATAACAAGGCTTTACATGTAAAAAGAGCAAAAATTTCATCGCATATCAAACATCAAATAAGATGAGACACCAAGTCAGAAAAAGGGCAGTAATATCAAGGGATTTCTTTCAATCAATGATATATTTGGACTAAAACGACAGTAAATATTTGGAGATACTTTGGTACATTTGAAATACTATAATTTAATCTCATCAAAACATCATATGAAATAGTTGTATTTCAGAATTACTTTTAAAATATCTGAAAACATTATCAAAATTAGTATATCTAAGAGAAGCAAAAAACCATAAATACCTGTATAAATCATATATACCTATAGAAATACACCATTTAAACCTATATGATAGCATGGTCATTTTAGCTTTGCCTTGCTATTTTTTTTGTACACTCATTTTCTGTGGAATATAGATTATCATCCTCCATTACTACACAGTTACTGCAAAGAGGCAGACAACCCCCCCACCTCCAAAAAAAAACTAACTAGAATTTTTATTCCTGCTACAAAGTGGAGTTTACTCCCAGAATTATCAGATCATAGGAGTAATCCAGGAGCCTTATCCATAGAGAAAAACTAACTTCCTTACCTCAGTTCTCTCTGCCTGCATTTCTCTATAGTGTGTTTGCAGTGAGGAGCTGGTCTTCGCTGCCTTGGTTACAGCACCATAGTAGAGGAACTGGTGTTTACCATAATATATTTTGAAGAAATTTATCCTGTTCAAAGATGAGGTTTCATTTGCAATATAAAACCATGTATCAGCCTGGTGACTGCTTAGACAATTGCCTCCTGGTCCTTAAAGGTGTCCAATGAACTGTGAAGCCTGCTGGATCTGCTGTGTGCTTAGGATAAAATGTATGTGATTTGCTGCTATTTCAGATATTTTCACTAAAATAAAAATATTAAGATGAAGGTTAGGAAATTTCAAGACACTGCAGTCCAACAGACTGTGTGGTCCATTCTTGCTTTAAAAGACAATGGAGAGGATGCTGCAGAGATTTTGGGTTGCCTAGGAAATTGAAAGCCCAGTGAAGTACTCCAGGAGATGCAATGAGTACTTCAGGTATCCAGATGCAATATTTGTACAGATTCAATGTACTTGAAACTTACTGAGAGATATTTATGTTTTCTAAAATAACTATCCTAACAGGTTTAGACATCCAGTGTTGTACATAGATTTTCAAAGAATAAAAGCTATAAAAAGTATTAAAAAATAAAGTAATAGTAAAAGAAAAGGTGGTGTTATTTCATTCATCAACTTACCTCAAGGTCAGAATATAAAGCAAAAAATTAAAAGAACACTCTACAGCTGAGGCCCAAGTAAAGAAGCAGCATATTGGTAGCAGTAGATAATGCCAATGGAAGAGAGGAATGCAATCTGTGAATACATTGCTGTCCATACTAAGATGCTTTTTTACATTATTTACAGAAAAGTGATGAACCTGCAAGTTCTTCAACAACATTTTGATCCCCTGAGCTTGCACACCAAAATCTTCTTATTTGCTGTAAAACAAAATCTCTAGAAGAGATTAGAAATGAGGATCTCAGCCAGAACATGGCAGTGTTTCTTCACACAGCCTTTCCCCCCGAGCTTGGGGCCAGGCCAGGCTTTTCTTTGGGCTGCAAGGTGACCACGACAGTGCAGCACTTACTGACCACTTTTGGCTCTAATGCATTACAGTGGGTGGTTGGGTCCTTGGGCCAGGATGTGATGTATTCCCAGCATGGCAGCTGCATTTGGGTTGCCCAGAGGATGAAGCTGGCCAGCACTGCTGCCCAGCAGTGGGGTAACCCAGAAAACACGCTGTGCAGCCTGGCTCGAGTGCTACATCAGTGTTGCTGCATTCCCTGCAGACAGTCACTTGTCTGGCAAAGAAACAAGGTTACAGATATAGAGAAGGCTCTCTAAGTGCTTAAGCTCCAGTTTGTGTTATGAACAGCAGCACCACGTAATTCAGAACTGTCCCTGACTATGTCAAAATGTCACTAGTTTCCTAGCATATGAGGCCACAGTGCTGGCATTAGAAATAACATGTTTTTCTTTTGGCCTGAGGGAGAATTGAAATGCCTCTCTAAATAGACCTCACTTCTTGCCATAAACGCTATAGGACACGAGGATTAAAGGTTTTGACTGAAGGCAGCATTCTTTGTGGAATTAAAAAAGAGGAATGAAAAAAGAAAAAAAAAAAGAAAAAAAAAACAGTGTTGATGTGTAAGAGCAGAGTTGTTTATCCATTGCAGAGTGCATAGCAGTTGTGCAGGTTCACCAGCACAGTGAATAGCAATGAAGAAAAGAAATCAAAATTATATTAGTCTTTAAAAAAATGAATATGAAATGTATATCTATAAGATGTATATACACACGTGCATATATATGTGTTCATACACCTCCATGTAATTGGCTAAAATAGATGTGTGTATATATATGTACACTTACATTTTAGCCATCATCCTGAATCTTTTCTCTTGCTCATGAGTAAATTTATTACAAAGTTTAGATATTCAAACCAAATATTAACTGCTAAGTATTTATTTTTTAAAAGTATTTTTAAAGATTCCTTGATTTTATCCAAAGGTAGAGGCAAATTGAGAACAAAAATTCTCAAAAAATAAAGAGATTTTTTTGTTATTACATACAGGGTAAAAAATGTTCTTCTTCAGAGAATTAGTGAGCCAAGATTCAAATATTATCCAGCCTGCCTAAGCCAATAAACCAACTTAATTTTTGAAATATTTTGTTGTTTTGCACTTGTAAGTGCAAAATACTGAGCTATATATTTATGAAAAGTTTATTCAGACATATTTGGAATGTACTTTCCATACAATGATCTGTTAACTTCCTTAGAGAATCACCCTCCACAATTCTACATGGTCAGCCTAGAGATCTGCGTAGAGGTCTCCCTATGTTGGAAGAGTACAAGAGGCTGACCATTCACCTGTTCTGTTCTCAGCCTGTGGAAAGACTAGCCATTTAAAGAAGAAGCAATATTTCCTATCCCTGCTTCCCTGTTGTTCTTATTTAAGAAGAAATCTGTGAGCATTTTAAGTCATTCGTCCCTGAGTACAGTAAATACTCATTTTTCCTTTGGAAATACCAGTGAGGATGCCAGGTGGGCTCCCTGTGAGCCCGGAGGACTGCTGGGAGCTTTCCCAGATCCATCAGGGCAGAGCTCATCCCGTTGCCTCAGCCAGGAGCAGGGCAGCAGAGGGAGCACTGAAGCAGACCCTGCCCCAGCCTCCAGCTACTTCCCTGGGAAAAGGGTTCCACGACTGCCAGCACCTGCAGAGTTTGAAAATCTTTTAGGTTTGAAAACCTTGCACTTTTCTGGGGATCTTTTTTTCCCCAGTCAGGTTGAAGACACATTCACAATAATACTATATAAAATTAATTACACTGTGTTGAACTTAATTTGATTGAGGATTAAATGATAGTTTAGATCGATTCCAGTAACTTTTGATTTAATGCCATAATTTTTTATTCATGAAAGCAATATCAAACCTATTCCTTGTAATCTGCAACTAGTCATTTGTTGGACAACATGGCAACAGGAGTTCTGTAAGCATCAGCTTAATGCCAGTTTCTTATTTAAAGGCTGTTTTGCCTTTAAAGTAGAAAGATAAATTCTTCAGCTGCAGAAAAACACTGTCCATTGCCCTCCCAAACCCATGACAACAATTCAAATGAATGCAGTAAGGAAAAAAAAAGAAAAATGCCATGGCACTTGGACATGAGTGTCAAGATAAACAGTCAAGTATTTGTGAAGTTGATTCTCAAAGCAAGGGGCATGATGAGTGTAATTCATGGCTCCTAAATCACTGATTTATCTCTCCCTGAGGCAAGACATTTGGGAAAAAAATAGTAAAAACAAGTTCTGAAAGTTACATATCCAAATCTATCATTTACCTGGATGAATGCCACAATTTCCAAAGTTCTGGGTATTCTCATGTCCCACTGACTTCCTTATCAATATGGACAAGTCAGAACTTTTGAAAAAAGGCAGATCACATATTTAAGAGCTAAAGAGTGATTGAAACATATAGTTGCAGACATTCAGGATTAGAACTACTTTCTTTAAGCATTGTTCTTCAGATCCTGTATCATTTTAATAAAGATGATAGCAAGAGACAGTTGTTAGAGCTTATTAAACTGTGCAAACATAAAGTATTAAGCAAAAGAATGCTACTCATTATCAGGGGAAAAAAATTAGAAAAAGAGTGGGGTTTGGAATCTGGAAACTGTAATAATAGTCAATCTCCTATGCCTAATGCTACTTAATCACAAACTTAATAAAAATAGAAATATACAGTTCCTTTTAGAAAGCTAACAAATATTTCCTGATGTGAACACACTATGAGTCTTGTTAATCACATACTGATCCATCGCATGCTGTTACATATAGCAACTGGATTATGCAAGTGGGAAAAAAAGACAAAGTAAAAAATCCAATATGACCCACTCTATATTTTTTTTTCTTCTTTTCCCTCCTACATTGAAAAAAGCAATAAGCAGCAGGGCGTCATCTACTTGACACAAACTTTTATTTTGTTCTGGTTTAAGTGTTTATCTCTACTGTTAATAAAATTGAAGAAGCTTCTTTGTAACTGTTTTCCTTGTGCAATCAGTAAAATGGGCCAGAACAGTGGCAAGTTCTTTTGCATGCACTTTGCTGACTATTTTTCTGAAATTACATGTGCTATGATCAGTTTAAATCAAAGTAAATGGAAAACCTGCTCTAATTACTGACTCCAAAATATAATCAAAATCCTTAGAGTGCCACAGAAAGTCTCTCATGTTTATGGTCTTTTAGTTCCATGCTCTAGTTAGAGAATAGCTGAGCAGCACAGCTTGTTGCTGTTGCTTTATTTGTTGCCCGTGGATTGCATATGTGATGCTTCTAATGGGCATGACAGTGCACTTACAGGTAATTAACTTACGTGAGGTAGGAGTAACTAATTGATAAATATATAAAATACAAAATATAAAAATATAAAAATAATTCAAAATCAATAATAAATCCACTGCATTTGTTTAGGAAGTAAAATAACATAAATAGCAGTTTAATTTTAGCTCCCTTTTTATGCCTAAATCCAACTCAAAATTTCATGTTTCAGGTTTAAAAAGAAAAAGAAAATCCTTAAAAACAAATCAGTCTACAGTACAACAGATTTCCTATAAGAAGATAGTATTTTGTAAAGCACATCCCAGTGCAAGTCCTCACCCTCACTCACTGCTTCAGGGCCACCAAGCAGCACCATACACACCTGAGTCAGCACTCACTTCTCAGCTGTCCTGGGTCCTGCTGCTGCCAGCACAGCAGGGTGTGAGGAGGACTGGGCTGTGGGGGCTGCCTTAGGTTCTCTGCACTGAACAGAAACAGGTGAGGCATTCACTGTGGGTTCTTTGAAATCCAGCCTTCCTTGATCCAGACAATTTAGCAAGGAGAAGAACGAGCATTCCTTTGGATATCTGGAGTTCCCACACTCTTGTGGTACTTGAAATATACCCCTCAAATGAAATGTACCCTTTTTTTGACTGTGCTATAGTGAGGGTAGCTCAAAGCTTTGAATTCTCAGGAAAAAATTAGCAGCTTTACAGCATTTTTATAAGATAAATGCAACTTTTTTAAAAATTAATTTAGCAAATAAAATAATACAATGATTGAGGAAAAAAAAGCAAAGTTACCCTCATCAGAAAGGGTTCCCATGCATCGCCATTCACTACTGTGCTTCTTTTGATCTTCCATAGAAAAACAGGTACTATGCCCTGGAAAGCAACAGTCCTGACCTACAGCAGGGACTTGTGGTATAGATGTCACTCAATGTGGACTCCAGTGTATTGCTGGGGAAAAAAAAGGATGAAGGTTATGGTCTGTGTGAACAGGTGAAGAGCAGGTAGCACAAGAAATTGTTTTCATCTGACACTGCTCAAACCTCCTATTAAAATCCTGCATACTGCACAAAAGTGGCAATTTTTAGAAGAGTGTTGAAATTGGAGACGATTCAGAAAAGACTTGCAAAAATAATTTTATTGCTAATGAAAGAGAAGGTTGAGAGGTGACTTGATTACAATGTATCATTCATGAAGAGAAGGAACGGGTACGAATGAGCCCTTTAATCTGGTGGTGAAAGGCATAACAAAAATCAATGGCCTGACATGGAAGCCAGACAAACTCTTCATCGTTGCAGGTCTTTGGGTCACTATGGAATGTCCTTTCATGAAGCAACATGAACTATTGGTTTTGGCAGGGATTAGAGGCTGCACTCAAATGGTTGTTACAAGACTGAACTAATCACTTCCCACTCCTGAGAACTTAAGCACAGCAGGCAAAGCCCTTTCTTACCATTTGGTCATCTCACTGACTCAGATACAAGACAAGCAAGTTATTTGTGAGATGCTTTGCGGGTAGGTAGCTCATAAAATCAAACCATCTGCCAGCACAAGAAGATATGTATGTGTGACTATTGCCATCAAAACCTCTGCTTGTTGAACAAAAGGATGTTGAGAGAGAGTAGCTCCATACAGGCACCATGATCATGAAATTCTTGTGGTTACATAACTGCATTTTATTACTCCTCTTCGATAAGTTTGTTACAAATATAAGCCTTTATTGAATTTTTGATAGAGATTAATGCACCTTGAAAGCACATTTTGGCTACTTCAAATTTTCTTTCCTTCTTTTTTTCATCCCCTGATTTCCAGCTCTCACACACAAGTGGAGCAACCTTCCAGCTGTCATGGCAAATAGCATATTTCAGGAAACCAAGTGAGGTTCATGTTCTCTCTCTGGAATGATGTGGTGCTCTCATATGACCCTCATTTTCTTACCAGCTTCCTTCAGATTAACCACAAATAGGATAATTCTACAACTAACATGGTGAGACAGAGATGTCCAAAAATGCATTTCTCTAATCTCTTATCTGAAAAACATCTATAGGAAGTTTTTACTCAGTTTGAAACTCATGGCTCCTGGATGTTATTTGTCCTTTTGGTTGTGGATTTGGCTTAGTTGTCTATTGCTTATTGAATTAATTGCCTCCCTGCAGGTGGTGAAATATGGACAATATGGCAGCTGTGAAGATTTGCTTTAGAATGTCTGTGCAGCTCTAGGATTGGAGTTGTCTGACAAACACAAAGGACTGAAATGAGTGATTGGTGAAGAGAAAAATGCTTTGTGAAATCTGGTGCTAGTGAAAGATGGAAGGATTGCAGGATGTTTGGAGTACAGATTTGTGAGAACTTCGTGGAAAACAGAATCACAGAATTGAGGAATTAAGTTGGAAGAGACCTCTGGAGGCCACCAAGTCCAACCTCCTGCTCCAAGGCAGAGGCAGTGTAGATTGCTCAGATGTTCAATGAAAGGTCTAAATGTGTGTGTAAACCTCATTTTAAAAATGAGAATAACAGCTAGAGACTTTTTTCTTTCTGACTCTTGTTATTGCTCTCAATCTCTGTGGAAGTAGTTCTTCAACTGTTAACTGAAAAGATCAGACTTGTCTTCGAGCTGTTAGAGCTCAGAAGTTTGCTGGCTAGTTGTTATTGGCACTACAATGACAATGACCTCCTGGCTTATTACAAGTCCTTGGTGTTTGAATCCAGGCTGGAAATTCCCAGTGAATTGTCTCCTGATATGTCTTAGATTAAAATACCCAAATGAGACTAGAAGATATTTCTGGATGACAGAATATGAGCTATCTTCACCCAGGTGAGAAGGCTATTTGCTGGCAGTAGGTGGATAGGCTTTTAAGAATGTAAGAACATAAGACTGGCAGCCCCATGGGTACAGTTATTACAGTATTCTTTCTGCAAATGGTGGAATGGTGGAAAGGAACTGGACATTTTGAGAGACATCCTTCTCTTGTTATCCTCTATATTACCCTATAATCAGATGGGCAAGGACTTACTGAATCAGAGGTCTCTCCCAGACTGTCAATTGCCAGAGAACCTATCATCTATGAATTTGCATCCTTGAACTCATTTTCACTTCAAGATTTGAGATGTATTTAAGAGTTTAACTATAATGAGTGTGTAAAATCAATTCCGGCATTTTTCACTAGCTGTGGAATAATTTGTTTCAGATGTTCTGTGGGTTCTGCACTGAAATACAGTCTTTCTTATCTATTTTTCAATCTTATGGGTGTGAAGCATCATAGCCTAGTCAGTCTGTCAGATTTTAGAAGCTGCTTCATATCATGATCATTTCTTTTCCCCTATGCTTTTACTTTTGCTAACAGCCCCACACTGCTCTTTCATCAGTTTGGGCATGGCCTATAATGGTGAAATTTTGCCTAGCATTGATGGAAAAATTTTGCAGATAAATCTCTGGCATAATGATGCCTACTATTACTCGTGGAACTGATCTACTTCCCTCATTTAGCATCCCATCTTTCTGTGAAGGAATCACGAGCACGTGTAAAGCAATCAGACAGACAGGCAGGAACCCCCTTCCCTATGCTATATATGTGTTCCTGTCAGTAAGATCAGGGCTTCCTTTCATTCCTTCCTTTAATGTTCTGGTGTCATCAGCTTCAAGAGCAGGCAGGATGTCCATGAGTCGTGCTGCCTTTTAGTCTCTCTTAATGGGAGAGAGGATTGCCTTGACTTCTGGCAAGCAGGGAGCATGAAGCAAAGGGTATTTACTGTTGGACTGTTAAGGAGGGGAAGAGTAGAGCTGTAGGAGATTTAAGAGACTGGCAAACAGATTTATCAGAAGGGAGCAGAGACAAAGAATAGTGCTAGTTATCCGGCTCAAGCAAGGATTGAATGACCCCCCAAATGGTAGAGGGATTCAAATGTGATGGGTCTCCCTAGAAAATGTTCCTGACTGAGTAGAGAAAAACCCCACTGAGCTGTCAGGAAGACTGTCCAGACTGCATCTGGGGAAGCAGGTTGGTCCCATCTACCCCTCTGAGCCCTTTCACTGAGTGAAAGTGCTATTAGGAGAGTCATAACCTGTTTCTAGCTAGTCCTTCCTCATTCTTTGATCTCCATGTGCTGACTCAGCCTGTAGGATCTTCCTGCTCCATTCTTTTGAATATTGAGGCTGATAATAAATAGTTGCTGACAAGGATCACGCCAGCTATTCTCCTCTCAAGCAGCTCATTGTTGTGGGATGCCAGGAATGCCAAAAAGCATTAATATGTTCAAAAAGGACAAATTCAGAGGGCAAAAAAAAACCAAACAGACAAACAAAACAAAGAAAAGCAACCAAGAGAAAGCAATACCCCCTCCCGCCAAAAAAAAGAACCACTCCCCCCCCACCAAAAAAAAATAAATCTGAAGAGTGAGTGAAAAAATATTGCTTCTTCTGTTTTATTTCTTATACTTTTTCCACCCCTAAGGGTATATTACTGTCTGGAATCAGACTCCAAATGGCTTAAGGAGAAACACTTGTTATAACCCACCACAGATTTTATTACATGAAGCATATTTATTATAATGAGCAGACAAGAGTGAATAAAATCTTAAAATACAAAGATGACCCTAGGAGAAAAGAAGGAGAGCTCATTTTTAAATACCTGGAGTAAATAAAACAGCCTTAATTTTACAACAATGGTACTTGGCAAATTCAGGACTGAAAATCTTTGGTACAGAGATAGAAAAAATTTGCCTACTTATAAGTAGTACAGCAGTAATAGAGGTACTGAAAAAATAAAAGGTTAATCTAATTTTAACAGTTATAATTTCTATTGCCTTTTTAAAAAGAATTCACGAAGAGTTCCTTTAAATTCCTGGAATTCTTCAGGGTAACGCTTTTGCTCAGAATGATCTGTACACATTACACAGTTAAAACCGAATACCTGCTTGGAGAAGTAAATCGCTTTAGAATTATGTGAAGAAAGGTGAGAAATGGGAGAAAATTATTTATAATCAGAAAGAAGAAGAATGGAGTCCTATAAGCTAAAACTAGTATGTAAGCATGTCACTATGTCACTATACTTTGTGTCACAATGTATAAAAATAAAAAGTGGATTTTTCTTTTTCCTTGGAAACTACTTTGGTGCTGTCTGTTATGTCTAAAATTCTTTGACTTAGTGTGCCTACTTTTTTTTTTCTTGTTCCAGTGCATCTGTTAAGCAGGCTCTAGGAGACATTAGTCAAACACCTAGCTAGCTTTTTGCATGGTAGTTAGTTAATTAGCTTGAAAGCAAATTCTTAAACACCAAAGAAACAGACTGAAAGATATTTCAGTTCATTCCAAGAGTGAATGACAAGATTTTGTTTCCAGATGAAATTTTTTCGTAAGTACTATATGATCTATGTGCTGGCTTTCTCAGGTATTGCTGAGAATTATTAATTTCTTGTCAGCTGTTCCAGCCTTGATTTTCACAGATATTTTGCCAGTTAACTGCTGCCTCATAGTCCTCCCCTTTCCAGACGGAAATAAAGTAATTGCTGGCTAAGTTTCCCTCAGTGGGCTGCCGACATGGAATTCCCAAAACCTGTTCAGTGCTAACAGGAAAATTGCCCCCTAAGTGCTGTGAATAATTTTAACTTTAATATTCCTTCTTTATTTATCATAATATTTGCTCATATTTTTAAAGTAAGCTTGAACATTTGATTCCATCTTTTCTTTTCTGAATAACAGCAGAGCCCTTAGAAAAATAATCCTATACCGTAAGAAAAAGGTTCAGTAAGAGCTCACAAGGACTCCATTATCAGGAGACACTTGCAAAAGCCATTTGTGTGAGGTGGAAACTTGACTGAGTTTTGCCACCTGAGAATTGTGGGTTACTGTGCATACACTTGGAGTGTTTTCATTACTTTTATAAAAATAGATGGTTTTATGATTTTGAATGGGAATAACAAAAAAAAAAGAGCATTCTTGCATAAAATAAAATTTTATTGAGCATGAAAACCACTGAAAATAAAACTAACTTGGTATGGTTAACCACTGGCTTGCCAGTGCATCTGGAAAAACTAGTTGTAAAGGCACGTATCTCACCCCTGAATGATGACAGGGAATTCAGATTAGGTTTTCTGGCTCCACTGCTACTGTTTTGTCAGTAAAGTTCCTCTGACAAACGAAATCAGACTAGGGCATGGAATTGAGCACTGACATGGGATTGGGATGCCATCATCTGCCCTGTTTACCCTTGGAGTTTGCCCTGGCATGAATTTCACCAGGTCAGCTGATACTCTTCCAGGTAGTCCCCAAGGCACAATTCTGGGGGCAGCATATGCTCAGGAGATTTTCCAGTAAGGATCTGGGATGTAGCCACCCTGTCTGAGGGAGGGAGGGAGGTGGTGTGTACAGCTCTGCAGAGGAAAGCTGGCTGTGCCTCCCTGTCCCAGGGCCTGAGGAGGCAGCCACAGGCTCTGGAGCTCAGCTTCCTCACAACAGTCAGGGACAAAGTCTGCTCCTTCAAACAGTCACACACCACCTTTCTTTTTTGTGTTTTGTTTTGTATTTTTTAAGTCCATCTGAGATGGCAGTTATCATTTGTATAACACTTCGTTGTTTTGCTCATTGGTACTTACCTGGAATGTGTGAGATTTGGGTTCAATAACCTCATCAGCTCAGCCTCAGGGTATCCAAAACCAATAACTCTTTCAATATAAAAATACAGAAGCTGTTCTTGAAGTGAGGAGAGGAATCTAGGTCTGCCTACTCCCATATGAGTGCTGTAGGCACTAGGCCACAGAGTCATGTTCCCTCTTGCACTGCCTCTTACATCTTCCTTGGATATATTGCATTCTTTCCTCTGCTGACATAGGGTTTCAACAGGAGCAGCCCCCTCCTTTCCCAGCTGTGTGGCTTGTGGTTAATGCAGTCTCCTGGGAGATGAGAGCTGTGCCTCTCTATCTTTTCAGATGGAGGATATTGACTGAGTCTCAAATACTCGAGCCTCTAAGGAATATACAGAACAGGAGGTGATGGTACAGGGATGTGCTCTCCTGGTGTGGGAGCCAGCAAAGTCCCTGCACTCCTGTGTGGTGGCACAGAGCATCTGCTGCTCTCTGGGTCTGCCAGACCACGGCTGCACACACTTTCCAGTCAGGGACAGAGACAGCCTGAACAGAGACAGAGAACACCACTGATGGCTGGAAGGCGAATATGGATTTCTGAGGCTGAGGTTTGGGTCTGTGCCACATCTGCCCAGGCTCCGCCAGGAGACTTATGGCTTGCTAGGGGGATTATAGTCACACCTCTTTAGGAGGTGGAGAAACATCTTCACATCCCGGCAAGCTGTTCTTGTTGCATTGCTCACATTTTTATAAATTTACCAATTTCCTTTTTTGTTTTGTTTGTTGGTTTGTTTGTTGTTTTTTCCTTACGTTGTGTTCTTATGAAGGCACAGTTTAACCAAAGAATCTTCTAATAACAGATATCTTCTTGTACAGATTAATGCAGCCAAGGATTAGCTCTGTTCTTAAGTCTGGTCTACTTAAACAGATTCTTCTCTGAGTATTTCACTGTAGTGCTTATTTCAGGGCTTGCAAATCCATCCCACCCTGGTTTCAACATGTTCAGCTGAGATTAAATGGTTTAGATCGTGATTTCTTCTTAGATTTCTAGGTTTATTTTATATAGTCAGGAGGTGGGAATATCATCGTAAGAAATAATGGCTAAGCATGTTTTTATTTTATATTATTTATTCTGTGACACAAAGTCTTTGGGCTTTCAGATTAAAATTAACAGAATTTTGCTATCTGATGTGTTTCAAGGCTTAATGTGAAATTAGTAACTACCAATTCGGTAGCTGGAAGAGGTTCCTGTAAAAAAAAAATTAGGTAAGTGCCCTGGCATTGAGTGGGAACTGAAAGTGAATTGACCTCTTGCCCAATCAATTTTCCCTTTTCAGAATAACTTAAAGACAATGTTGATGATGTGCAGAAAGATTACATTCTTATGCTATCTCTGGCAATGAGGTCTTTCAGTGCAACATATCACAATTTAATAGCAGTAGTAACTTATATATTCTCAATAAAACCTAAAATTTGTATACGTCATTGTGTGTGCTGAAGTATGTAACTTAATACCTAACATATTTATTTTTAAATGCACACTGAGTACCTGTAATGCTTCCTGAGAGTATATTTTATTTAGGTTTTCACACTTTAAAGCTGGCATAATTACTTCCAGTTAATATACTTGAACATTAAAAATACTTTACATTAGTTTGTTTGTTATATTTAGGAACCATGGACACATATATTTCTGTCCTGAATTTCTGTATGCTTTTTTATGGTCACAGCACCCATCAGTTTGAAATGATGATTTTGAGCATGCTTATTGAACTACCAAGCCTCCTTCTGGTAAGAGGCAAGAATATGACTATTGTCTGCTTTGGAAAACCTCACATCTGAACATAGAATCTGTGGTCACAAACACAAAATGCTGAAATATTTGTTTCCCCTTATTGTGGATTTCTATTAAAAGTACTGGAAAGGAAAATACTCCAATCTTCTGTACCAATGATTCAGGACCCTTCACTGTATTTTAAGACACAATGCTTTGACTTAATAACAAAGTACAAAATGTTTACTCCTGCTTTGCACTACTTTTGTGCCCACTTGATTCCATCCCCTTCACATGATTTTTAATCTGTAAAAACTCTGCAATAAATCACAAAAAATCATTCAGTACAGTGAAGAATGGCCCATCACAAGTGGTAAATTGTTGAAGAGACTGTCTTAGCATGAAAAGTTAGTCTGGAAGAATATTTGGCAAATAGCAGCCAAATAGTAACTGCTAAGTTTTCACACCATTTTTGCTGAGTGAAATTTAGGTCTGATTTACACTGAAATTTATCTTTGTATTATCCATGTGTTCACATTCTTTATATGAGGCCAGAGTTTTGTGAATCTTTGTGACTGAAATCTGTTTACCTGATCAAGTATACAGTTCCTAAGGAGACAGATTCAAGATAAAATACTGGTGTTAAACTATATTTTAATTCAGCTCCAGTGAAGCTGAACCAAAGTAAGCTGTTTGTGTATTCTTTAAAGAAAAATTTGAAACAGTGTTGGCACTAAAGTGAATACTGCCTTAGTGTCCCATCAAAATGTGTTTTATTGTAAAACTTCCAATTACCTCCAAAAAAGATAACTATAGCAAGAGTGGTGTCAAAATTAAATTTCTGTGTACTTATAGACTTTAGGATGTCAGCTTTCTTGAGACATCTTAATTTAACCTGTCTGCTTTCTTTTATTCATTATGTGTTTGACGCATGTTGAAAATTAGTTTCCTGGGGGTGATTTTGTTTTTGTTTTTGTTATTGTTTTTGTTTTGTTTTTTGTTTTTGGGGGGTTTTTTTGGGTTTTGGTTTTTGGTGGGTTTTTTTGTTGGGTTTTTTTTTTTTAATGAAAACTAATAAAGAGGAGATCCGGACTCAGGCTTTGAGAAATGGTTTAATCGCATTAAAGTTCATAACACTACTGGATTTGCTTTTCCTCTAGCTTTTCTGGTTTGCTTTGGCTAACTATTCTCTATCTTGCATTCAAGAGAAAATCGGGAGCAGCAATATTATTTGCTTAAAATGTCAACGTAGGATCAAATTCCTTGCTAAACCAATCTGGTTTTCAGTCCTTACAGTGTGCTACTGAGAATCCTACCATGGTAGTAACTGGAATACGTGATATAATTACCATACTTCATCTTCCCCAGGAAATTCAGCTTTATTAAATATATCACACTAAGGATGAGGTTTTAAAGAGACCTCAATCCAGCCTTGAATCTTCATCTGTACTCTTAGTGAGTTGCAAAACTCATTTGTGAGCACAGTCTATGTAAGCAGCACATACAAACCTGGTAGGCAGATGCTTGACTTTTTACTTGGTTGCAAAAACCTGTTTGTCTTGACAGGTATAAATTCACATGTACACTTACTAAAGAGAACCATTTAAAGCTTATTTTAAGAGCATATGCCTAAAAGTGTTAACATATTTGTTTTATGACTATCATGGTGCTAAAGCATGATTATTTTTCTACAGTTGAAATTAATGAATGTATACATTAGTAGAAACATTTATTTCAGCTGTAAAAATTGACTTTAATATTGGTAAAAACCTGTCAATCAAATTGACTTATTATGCATTTAAAACTTATTAGCAGTAGAATACTGTAGTTGTACATTTTCAAATGACTGATGACAAGAACCCTGTAAAATTGCTGCTGAATTTGTCAATTACTGTGTGAAATGTTCATTGTAAAGATAGATTTTCACTCAAAAATCATGGCTTTAAAATAATTTCTAACAGTCCAAGGTTACCTCTTGTGATTATGGTATGTCCGTCTTTTGCCCTTTCTCTTTTTTTTCTGCTCCTTGTCCTCTGAAGTCCCAATGGGACTTCTTTGTGTGGCAAGACGAAGACATGAATTGATTTGCTGGGGACACTGTGGGACAGCAAAAATCAACTGTTTTTATATTTGAGGTGCTTGGAAGGCTAACTGGACCAGCAGATCAATCCTAATGCACATTTTACTGATAAATGACTTTATGTAGTAAAAATCAGAACTGTGAATTTCACTAATACAGAAGGAGCAGCTGCAAAAGAGCTTGTACCTTTGTTCTGCTACAGCCTTCTGGTCCTTTCTGGTCAGGATGAGTGGAGGAGGATTTGAACTTTTTACTGAGCTAATGATTAATACAAATTCCAGTGTTTGCCATATTGCCCACTTCACAATTAATTAAATTCCCTTGGAGACAAATTGGAGAAGCATTTTACATCTTGGCCACAGACAGTTTTGCGTGGCCAAAACAGTAACAGTTCCTGTAATTTGTCTATGATATAATGAAATTAAGTGATTTAAATAAATTAAAAATGGACTGGATTCAGCTTTCAGTAATTACAAGCCACTGAAGGACTGATGCAGCAGAAAATAGCTTGTGTGGCTGCTAGCCCAAGCAAGCTCAAAGGGACTCTTACTTTTGTCTAGCAGGGATGAGCTCTGGCAGCTGAGGAAGCTATATTCCATCTATTAGGTGTAACACTCTAGGAACTGGGGACATGGCAGTTATCTTCTGAAAAAGCCAAGTGTTCAGTCGATAACATGTAAAGGATGTAGAGGCATATTCTTGGGAAATTTTCTCAATAGATTTCCATCCTTACAGCAGGTTATTTTTTCCCTTATATTGAAATGCATGATTTGGGAAACAACTGTGGAAATCATTGCTGAAGGCATCTGTTTCCAGACAGCAGCCAATAGAAGAATGGTCTCACTCCCTAAAAATAATCTTTCAGTTTGGAGAAGAGATGGAAGCTGAGTGTACCAGAATTGTTTCAACATGTTGAATCCTCCTTCCCCACACACTCATCAGCTAGGCAAGCAACTCTACTTTTCACATACAATGTTAGCATCCTATAGAATAAAATATTATACTATAAAATACTGTACCTTGCACTGAAATATTTTGGGGTGAGAACTAGACATTTTCTGGCAGTGATTTTGTACTCTTATTCTGACTGCAAATCTTTTTTTTTTCCACAATGCTGATCCTAAGGAAGCCAAAAGTATTAACAGATTCAGAAAGGACACATTTATTCCAAATAAGCAGACTGAAGGACTTGTAAACATGTTGCATACACAGGTCTATCTCAGCAAACCACTGGTTTTACAGAGGATGAGTGGTACCATAGATAGAAGTTATCTCAGAGTTGGCTCATTTCTTTTCCTGAACATCCCCAAACCACTGTCAGAAACAAGATGCTGCCATGGTCACCACTCTTATCAGGCACAACTTGAAAGTTCTGCTGATACCAGCCAGGATCACTGTTATTGCCTTGTTAATAGATACAAAGATGAACTACTTTACTACCGTAACAATTACAGAGATGTCAGCTTTACTATGAGATAGTTATTACTCATTCTGTAGGATCATTCTAACATGAGTTTCTGTTTAGACTAGTTGTCTAAGAATATTTTTTTTCTGGGAAAACAAAAACAAAAAAAACCCACCAAAACCAAACCAACCAAACAAACAAACAAAAAAACCCACAAAAATGAAACAAGGAGTTTTGTCTGGAATTCTTTTCAAGCAGTCTCAAAACAACATCACATTTAATGAACATAGTGTAGCCAAAGAAAATTATTTTAATAGAGAAATTGAAATTGTCATTTTCGGGTAAATTATACTAATATTTCCCACTTTTTAGTAGAGTCTTAACTAGCATGTTTTAGACTACAAAATACATCAGTGAACTCTGTTTCATATTTCATTTTTCAGGGTTTTTTAAACACATATATGGGAAGGGACAGGAAGATTCAGAAAGATTTCCAGCATGCCTTGGCTGAATTTTAGTTGAACACTGATGCCACGCCAATTTTTAAGTGACATGCATGATGAAACCAAGCAAAATATTGGCAGGTACAACTGTTTACCTCAGCCACAGCAACACCACTCTGCAGAGGAACGAGAAACTGTAGAGCTCCACAAGGTTCTCTATCGAGCTCTGAGGTACAGATATATTTTATATATATCACAATATAAAGCAGTACTACACCTAAAGACTTAGCTGGTTGAAAATGTAACCACTTAGGCTAATTTATTTTGGGATTATGGGCTTGACTTAAGCACATATGTACTAGCCCATGCACTGTGAATTCAGTGAATCCCAATCATATCAGCTTCACTGACAGTAAACAGAACTGCTCAGGGGCAAGTGGAAGCCAGCCCCAGTCTGAGGCAGGGAAAGGTCTGGGGTTCCAGTGCTGTTGTCTCATTGCCCTCAGTGATGGCACTCCAGGAGGATGCCCTCTGCACGAGCTGTGCTCTCTCCTGGGCAGGGGAATTCAGGATTCTCCCTTTGGAAGGCAAGGGTCACCCATCAGCCAAGCCAGGACACCTCCCTGACACAGCTGTGCTGGTTGGAGGGGAGTCAGTGGCCAGGACCTTCCATGCTCAGCGTGCCTGGTAGCCGAGTGCTGCCCCAGACATGCCCAAGCAGGCTGCCCATGGAGCTGCAGGAGCAGCTAATGCAGGCAATTACAGCAGCAGTGAGGCTCCATCCTCCTGAAGAGAAAAAGAAATGCGAAGCAAATCTCAGATCTGAAGACTGACCTCTCGTTTCAGACTCTAGTAGGATGCCTTCCTACCTGCAAAGGATAATCACAACTAGCCAGAGAGAAAAGGTCTGACTGTGATGTTCAGTGCTCTACAGGGTCTGGTAGACTCTAAAACCGGAAAAAAAGAGTAGAAAAGAGGTAATTTTTTCTTTGAAATGAAAACCTCTAGCCCAGACCTGAAAAACAGAACTAATATTTTGTAGTAAAATACTCTCATGAGATGACAGCAAGCTGATTTTAAAAAAGCAAACAAACAAACAAAAAAAACCCACAAACAAAAAACCCCCAAATACAACTCAGCTCCCCAACATATATATAATATACACATATTTACCACTGTTTAAACTTTAGCGTGATTTTCAGTGTAGTTCCACTTAAGTTGTTCTAAATGCTTTAAAGCAATAAATCAAAAGTATTTCATCCCACTTGAGAGAGTTCTTGACAGAAGAAAGAATAAGGAAATTAAAAAGCGTAACTCTAGGAAAAACAGACATTGCTTGTTACCGGTTCAAGAACAACAAGGGCCTACAAACAAGTACAAATGGCAGCTTTTTGCATAAAAACACATAATAAGCAATAATCAGTATCTTATAGCATGATAGCCAAAGGCAGTGACATTTGAACAGCATGTCTTCTCTAAGCTTAGCTAGCTTGGTAGTGCATATCTGCAAGTGCTTAGCCATGTTAACATAAACCCTCATTAGACAGGATTAGGCAAGAAACAGTGACAAACAGGGTGGACACTAACCCTCTGAGGAACCAATTCAGGCACTACACACTAATTATCCTTTTAAATTACTTTAGGATTCAGGGAATGAATATCAGTGTATGTGTATATGACTACATGGGGAATTGTGTTTTACATACTACAACCTGTTTGTATTTTGCAACAGTTTTAAAGTTATTTCTCCACTGTAATCCACTGCCAAAACCTTAAATGGTTTATTCTTAAGAATTCCAGGGTAATGATGAATTAAATTATGATATTAAGATGTTTTGTCTTGCTCAGGAGAAAATGTCCGGGAACTACTTCTTACAAGTGTCTATTAGCAATTGATTTTGGAAAAACAGTTCAGGAAGAGCAACAGCCCCAAGTTCAAATAATGTGAAGCTCAGTAGCTTTCTCTGTAGACTTCATTACCAGAAATGCCAAGTAAGGATGACTTAAAGAAAAGACAAAAGCAATTGCTGATTAAGTGAATTGTATTTTGACTTTTGTTTGTTGATTCCTCACCTTTTTTTCAGGTGTTGACTTTATTATTTGTTATTTGTAGTTATTGCAGTTATTTGCTGTTATTGCAATTTTTTGTTGAATTTGCCTCTAATATTTTTCCTACAAAGTAGTATTAACCCTCCTACAGTTATAGAAGGATTAGCAAAAAGGTTAGAAGTAACCCTCCTAAAGTAACCCTCCTGTAGTTTTCAGACTATCCTGCTGTCATGCAGGTAAGCTATCATAACAAACACAATCACATTCTGGATCTATAGTGTTGATTAGATGCTTCTTTTTATAGCAAATAAATAGAAAAACTTTGGTTATACTGATGTTAAATTTCTCCTACAAATTGTATTAAAGAAACATGATTAAAAGAAAAGTTATAGAAAGTTGATAATGATAGAAAGATGATAAAACAGTGAATTCTTCCTCTATGTACTTGACAAAACTTATTTTTTACATTTATTGGCATTTTATTTTTCCTTTTTTCCAATAAATTTTTTTCTTTAAAAATAATCTGAGTTAGGTTACTTTGTGAATGTAATTTTGTGAATGTCATATTGTCACAAGTGTTAACAAAACAAATTTTAGCAGTAAACTTTGGTAGAAAAAGTTAATAGGAGCTTTGCTTTTAAGCAAAGCTTGAAATGCTTTTAAGCATTTTACTTTGGGGAAATACACTTTACTGTGGTCTTATTTGACTTTGAACAGTAAAAAATAGTACACCAGAAAAGCTTTTACATCTAAAATTAAAGCTAAAAAGTTAGTAGTAATAGTACTAAAATATGGCATCACTTTTTTATTGTAGAACAATGGAAACATTTAAAAGTACTTGCAGGTGCAAAAGTTTGATCTTCATTTTTTGTTACTAATATCCATAAGTCAAATTCTCAAATAAATCTTATTTTGTTTAATAAATAAGAGTGACAATATTTTTGCATGCTATTTGACTAAGTTTGTAAATGTGATTTCAGTGTGGATCTGCATTTCTTACAGACAAAGAATGAATCAGAATTGCACACAAAAATCTTGTATTCTAATCTCTGACTCTATTAACATAGAATGAAATTCTAATCTGCTCACTTCTGACATCAGTGTTATTTCAGATTTATCTTTTACAAAATTCATACCGTAAGCTGAAAGAAAAAGAATTGAGAAGGTTCATTCTTTCAAAATCTGTTATTGCAGTCAGCAAATTAATTCTAAAAATTCATCTTTCTTAGTCTTTCTGTATTAAGTAATGAATTTGACTTCATGGACCAGAAATTCAGCAGAAATAAAATAGCAGCAACATATACACAGAACCCAGATGTGTATGGAGAAACAGACAGAACCTCTTTTACTTCAGCAAGGAGGTAAAAGGCATTTATTAGTACTGATTGTAGTAGGCATGGCCCTTAGTCTAGCAGCTGTAGGAATATTATGCATGACCATGTCTGTGGAAGAGAGGAGAATTAGGATTAAAATGTGTATGGAAAGGTGGTTGAAAACGAAAGAAGAAAAATGCAGAATGCCCTTTGGTAGAATCCATTATCCTAAACCCCAGTCTTGGGAACATGAGAACACCCTTGGCATAAACATTTGTGTTGAGGTCAAGTGGGATTAGAAGACTATACATTTGGATGCCCTGGGGCTATGTCACAAAAAGAAAATATTAATTAAAAAAACAAGCTAGAGATTTTACTTGCCCTCAAACCACATTTTCTTTTAATACATTCTTTAGCTTTTTACAGTCAGTGGACTTGATTTTGATCTCACTTGTATTGGTTTAAATCAGAATAAGTATAAACCAGCACATTGTTCTGATATCAAATCAACCTAAACAAAGGTAGAGTCTTACTTAAAAGTATGCTGCTACAGTGCAGCTGGCTAAAACAAGGCTGCACTTGCATTTAGTATAAATAAGAATTTAATAGCACTTATCTGCCATGTGAAAAAGGCTGGTTGTAAGGCTGAGTTTCATAAAGTGCTTGGTTCAGATTCAGGGCTGAAGCCTCTGGATCCCCGGGAGTGCTTGTAGCATGGAAGTCACCTCCTGGGCTTAAGGGAGGCTTCAGGACAGGTTAACAATAGCACGTGGGCATGCACTAAACCTTCAGAATTTGCTTTCTGGAGGACTTCTCCCCAGTTTGAAGCTAAGGATATACAAAGGTTTTCGTGAATCAAGCCTGCAATGCTCAGTTAGAAACTCTGCTGAAGACAATGGCAACCTTTGATTTGATCAGTGTCTGTCTAAATTAGGAAAAGATGTTGCTGATCTGACCTGACCTTTTCCCAATCTACATATGATAACTGTTACTCATTTTCTCTCAGATGAGCTGGTCAAGATCAGTTAACCACCTGGCCTCAGCTCTGCTGCCACAGGACTCGTTATTTTCTCAGTTCCAAGATATGCTGCTGTGTGTTTGTGCTGGCCACTTAGGAGAGGCTTTGAAGAGCCACAGCAGCTAAAACAACACATCCTCAGGACTTGTAGGCTCCAGAGCGAACAGAAACAAATTAAGTTGCTGCAGGAGTTGAACTGGGATAGGTCAAGGAATGAACATGTTGCATGCTAAAGAGGAAGAAGGAAAGATGAGAACAAGAATACCTTGATCAGAGTCTTGCATCTGTTTGCTTATTAAAGTTGAAAAAAGTATATCTCTATGCAATTGTAAAAATATATTTGTTGTTTTCACAATGCGATGTCAAAACATAAGGAGTTTTTATTGCTGTACTACTAAACAAAATTTTGGCCCATACCCTGCAAAATGTGCTTCCATTTTGTCTCTGCTTAAAGCAACATCATCCAATCTTTCCATGTGTTTGAGGATTTGACTTATATTTCATAGTGATTATTGGGAATAATAGAAAAACATATTCTTTTCACATTTTGTAGATTGTGCCCGACTTATTTTAATGGCAAAGTATAGTGATGCATCATTAGCTGATGAAGGGACTGCCTCAGGAGGAACAATGAAAGAAAAGAAAAGAAAATATTTGAGTGCATTCTTACACTACTACCATTAAACAGGTTTGAACTAAATTCAACTTGAGTATCATTAGTTGAAATAAAGCTCATATTTTCAAGCTAGAGAAAGGATAGTGCATTAAATAGATTAGTTGATCATTATTTAGAAACCCAATTGCTCAATAAACACTTCATTTTCCTAACAGAACTGATATTCAACTTGGCAATTTGTATAAACAATATGTATGTTCTTAATGTATATGTTTATCTACAATAGTAAATATAAGCAACCTTTTGCCTATCATATAATGCCCCTAAAGGCATTATGGGTTAACAGTGATTTAATCCCCTTATGCATGCATAATATGACAAGCTTTGCATAAATGATAATAAATAATTGGTATATATAAATAATTCATCATTTATTTTTGCAGTAGAAATAGAATTCGTAGACATATTTTAAACAAAGGGAATAGCAAACATGATCTCAATCAGAAAAGGGGTTAAATCACATTACACAAAACAATGTTTCAAATAATCAAGACTTATGGATGCAACATTTTTTTTATTTCTTTCATGCTAGCATATTATATTGCCAACTTGTTCTCAAGTATGGAACAATACATATTTAGCACTACCATAAAATAATGGAGGAAATAAATTCTATATTGCGCATTTTATCTGAAACAAGAGGGAATATGATGTCAGAAAAAAAATAAATGTATATACTGTGCTCTCTAGAAAATTAGACATTTTGGTGGATTTTATTTTTTACCCTGAATTCTGTTCTACTGTTTTGGGGAGAGTTCTCTAGCCCTTCCAGTGCACCTAATAGCTGATAAAATTCTAAAATGTAATTTTTTTAATACTAATTCTTATTTAAAAACATTTATGTGATTACACAATAAATTGTTAATTAGATTATTTTTTTTATTCTATAAAATCCTAAAAAAGGGGGGAAAATACAATGCTACTCTAAAAAGGGAATAGTTTTAATAGTTAAGAGTCATTAAGATTTCAGGATTCAATGAGCACAGCCGTGAATTAACTTTAAGAATGTAATGCCATCCTTATTCAGCAAGGCAGTCAAATATGCACTTAAGTTAAGCACGTGCATCAATCTCATTGACTTTACATTATTCTCTCCAGAGTATATTTCTTTTCATTAGGAAGACACTGGCTCTTAACTGCCATCAAACTGCCGACTCAACTTGCTTCAATAAGTCCCTGTGAAGCTCCACAAAGTCTTCTCTAATTTTGACCAATATAAAGAGCACTGGCATTTGCAAATGTTGGCATGTCATTTCTTAACCCTTTCTACTGAAAATTGTTTTTGCAGGTATACATACATATACATATGCATATACATATATATATATATAGTAGAAGGGTTCACAATATATAAAGATATTAAAAATCCTGTGACAAATGAAAGCGCCCCAAATTATTGTGCTTGCTTTTCCCACTGATATTAAATACTGTTGGTTAAGGAAATGTGAGATACCTGGCCACTAATGTACTACATTGTACAAGAAAACACCATTATATCTTTATTCTGACTTTTAACTATTTTTGAACCAAAAATAGAACCTGATCTCTCACTTCATGACTGCTTAAATATAATACAAAAGAAATGTCAGGTATTTTGAAAGTGCAAGTTAATATCTTTCTGTTATTTCCTTGTAAAGCAGAGAATTGTGACGTGCTCAAATTTGCCTTTGTTACTATCATGTCATGGCCACTCAGTTGTTTCATTATACATTATTCATTACTTTTCATTAGTTTCAACCAATTTCCTGATATTAATTCATAAATCCCAGAAGTTTCCCTACTTCCCATTTAAAATTAGATAAGAACTCTTGATACTATCTGATATAGTCACAAATTTAAATAAAATATTGCCTTTTTTTTGTTTGTTTTTGTTTTGCTAGCAGCTCACCTAGTATTTAAATGTTTTGGTTTATTATTTTTCTTGGACCTCTCTCCTGACACTGCAGCCCTAAAAGGCATAAGACTTAAAAAGCTTCTTGTATAAATCCAACGTATTGAGTCTCAACATTCCTTCTCATTTGCCATCTGACCCCAGAGCCATCCAAAATCCATAGGTTTGTTTTTCCTTATGAGTTGAGCTGCCTTCACATCGAACTCTCCATCCCTGGGCCCTGCAAGAGCTGCCTCTTCTCGGGGGATTCCCCAGCAGTTTAGGCACTCAGGTAATATTGGAGAGATTTCAGGCTCATGTTTCCTCCACCTACTACACCCAGAGTGGCAGACATTTTTCTGGAACATGTAATGCTTTAGCCCACTGCAAAGAGGCACAAATGCAACAAATAGCAACCAGTGCCTGCTATCCAGCAGCTCCGTGATCAGAGCATGCACACTTCCTCCTTCTCCTGTGGATCTTCTGCACCAAAGCCTATGATTTATGTGAAGAAGCCATGGTTTTTCTTCTTTGTGCTGCATACCATGTGGTGCAGGGTAACAGATTACTTCCATAACCAAAAATAACAAAATCGCAATTCTGAGGCAAAGCAATTTCGGATTTGGCTTCCAGCCTCTGACACAGTGCATGTTCCACTGTTCATACGAAACAGTGATTGGATGAGGGCATGTGACCTGCTCATGTTTTCATGCTTTGCAGCCTGGCTGTGCCTGTGCACTCACCTGAGCAGTGGGAAATGGAAGTTCACATCCCTTCATTTCCAGGAATGAGGTGGGATTACATCCCATACCTTGTGTTGTGTGGAGCAAACATTAATGAGAAATCTTCTTTTCCCTGAGGTTTTACAGAGATCAGCTCTCTTAGACAGGACATCGCTGGAGCAAATCAGGGCCAATGCCATGCACAAAATCTTCCAGGCATGGTGCATTGGGGATTACAGGTAGTAGAACCAAAGCAATGAAGGTTTGTATGGGCGCAGCTCCACAGGATTTGGAAACTTCAAAGATATGCCTATTCCTCCTTCCATCTTCGAGGTCTTTCTTTCCAGTGAGATGCAGGTTCAGCTCTCCAACATGGTAGAAAATACATGTTTTTCCTTTCCCTGGGGAGTTAGTTGTCTGCCAGGTGGTGAAATCGGTGAGTTCCATAGCTGCTCAAACATCATAGCGCAAAGGATGGGGCAGACAAGTGAGAAGGGGAGAAAAAAATGGTGAAATAGCTGTTAGCACAACTTAACAAGTATTCACCCTGAGGTCAAGGCACAACCTGCTCTCAGTGTTTCCTGTTGACAAAGGGAAGGAGTTCCTTGCCAGCAGGGTGTTGCTTCCATTAAAATAAAAGTTGAAGAATAGCAGAAACGTTCCTTGGAAGTTTTTGCTCCTGATATACCTCAACTTTGCAAAAGCAGTGTCTTGATTTTCAAAAAGGAAAATTAATTCTTACTTGAAATCTAGGTAATGTTATTCAATGGAGTTATCTTTATGAAAAGGTACCTAAACAACATTCTATTAATTATCTCTATATGTTAACTTTCAGTATAATTAGTAATAGCTGCTAATATCTTTGCTTTCCCTGGATATCTTTGCTCTAAGAAGAGGAAAATAAGTAACATTTTATAAAAGGTCATTAAAATTATGTGCAAAGAGAAAAACCTGAGTAAACATCTAATTTAAGTTGAATGTTCTCTTAAATTGATCACTTCTTAATTGTTTTTTTTTCCTTAAGGTATGCTGAATAACAATATTCAATAACAAATACCCAAGCCTTGCAGCAATAAATAAGAGCACACATGTAGGTTAGCATTTGGCCTCCACAGTGGCTTTTCCCATTGAGTATTATTTCTGTCTTAGGCATTTAAAAAAACCAATGCAATCATGGACGCCACTTACAACCTACACAGTGGAAATTAGAGCCTTTTAGGGGAAAGATATTTGGCTGATAAAAACCTAGCTCCTTAAACTTTGGTGCGACATAATATTTCTTTTGGCAAGGGGTCACTGGTGCTCAGCATACATCATCACTAACTTATTAGATCTTGAGGCAATTAGCTGAAAACAAACAGAAGAGACAAGCCCTGTATTGAGCTATAGAAGCCAGAAGAAAATAGCCCATGGCACTCCATTATTCCAGAGCTTCATCAAAGGCTATGCACTGGCTGCAGTTTAAAGAAAGGAGAGTATTGTTTTCATGTAACATCTATACAGTATTGGGACTTTACCTTGTTATTTTTCTCCTGCTTCAAGTTACATTCAAACTTGCCTTGTTATAATAGGGCAGTGGAAAGAACTTCTCAGTTTCTACCTAAAACAGTATATGCAATGTGTTGCTTGATTAGCTAAGGATTAAAAATCCAATTAGATCCTCTATTTTCATGGGAAATCACATGAGGAATTTTGAGAAATATTACTGAAAATCACTGTGTAATGTGATTGACTAGGAAAACATGCAACAAAGGAGGAACTGATATCTAAGAAACCCATGGAATCATCTAAGCAAACTGACCTTTACCTTTTGTAAGTTAAATATGGACTTCTGAATTCCAGAAATTAGTTGAGAGATATATTTTACTAATTTCAATTAGAAATAACTTTTTTTTTTCCCCTAAAGAAAAAGATAACCACTTGAAAGAAAATATGCATTACTGCAAGCATGACCCAGGTAAAAGTTATCATTAAGCTACAAGTAATTTTGTGGGGTTTTTTCAGTAATGTGCTACACAGAGTGTTAAGTATGATACTAAATAACAGAATGTGGCTTCACTTACATATAATAAAATAAGAATTATGATACAAAAAATGTGTAATCCTTATTTAAAAAACCTCACATTTTACTAAATAAAAACTTAGTTCATTGTTTTCAGAGAAGGAAAGTGATTGTTAGAGGTACCTAGCTGTATTTGCCACTTGTTTCTTTTCTGGCTGTTTAATAAACAGTCTTCTGTGCACATCAACTGAATTACACTTGAATCTTGCATACCACTGGTTTACTTTAAGCACAGCAAATCTCTAAATTAATTTGCATTTTTAGAAGCCACATGTTTTAAGGTGAAGTTTTGTGATACTTAATGTAATTTCAGGGAAATCTTTTATTGAGAGCACTGAAAGTGATTTAAATGTGCACAATGCCAATATTACCTTCCTTGTATCTTTTTTTTTCTCTCTTCTCTACCCAGAATTAAAACAAACCAAGCGACTCCAAACACAAAAACTGAGATTCTTGATGATATAAAGTCCTTCTTTGTATCAGTGTTGAATTCTGAACTTAGAGCCATCAAAATCTCTCTCTGAAGGCTTGTAACATGGTGATGCAGGGTGTGGGATCAACAGCAGTGCCAACGTTTTACCCTCTTCTCCACCTTCCCCACTTTCCTCTAGATTAATGATCAGTGATTTGTAGACTACCTTGCTCCTGGTGTAGGGTGTGCATCAAAGCATTCTGCACTCTCTTGGCTTCTGGATCCAGCTTGTGAGGCAATTAGCAGCTACTGTTCTTAATTATGCTGAAAAGCTACGAAGAGATTAAAAGTAGGCAGAGCAGAAAAGGCCATCACAGTGGTATTTATTTCAGGATGTCTCATCTGTATTTCACTTCTGATACAAGACTGAGGCTATAAATACTTTTCCATGTTCTGTATTAAAAAAGAAAAAGCCAATTCCCTTCTCGTATGGGAATGTAAAGAGAGGTCTAATTGGAAAAAAAAAGATGTTGCTGAACACAGAATATGACTTTCAGCCTTCTTTGTAATTAATGTTTGTAGAAATTGCAGAGGTTAAAATAAAGCTAAAGAGGAAAAAACAACTGTGAAAACTATTAGCCTATATTTATTTTAAAACACAGTTTTGTTATTTGCAATCTTCCCTGAACAACACAAACATTAATGTAGCTTTTTCTTGTAGTAATGTCTCCTTTCCTACTGCTTATTTACTATTGCAGGTCTATATCTTTCATCTCTTCAAAGTCACTGGAGTGATTTACAATAGTCTTATCAATTTCATGTGAATGGCCTACGGAATGCTAGGATTTGGTCAAATTCTTTCCCACAAGAGGTTTCAATTTGTTCATCATTCCCTCCTGGTATCTGGTTTCAAGACATGATGTGCAGAGTTACCTTTAGTATCAGTTCTGCAGATACAATGCATTAGCAGAGAAAATTAGACACAATTCCTTTTAGATCTGATGTGCTGCCGTTGTCTTTAAGTTGTCAGGGTGTCGAATTAATGGCAACTGGAGAAGGTTGCCATGACTTAAGGGATCACTGTAAAAGGAAAAACAATCCTTTATATCTTTTCTGGGAGAAAGGAAGGCAGCTGTTACACATTGCTCTGCTGTGAAGTTCCACCCCCACACCTTTGTACTTTGTTATGCCAGCAGAGGAGGTGTATATATGTATGTATATATACACAGATGCATATACAGAGAAAATTCCTTCCACAAAATTAAAACAAAATAGCATGTATGTGGTAACTATGACTGAAATAGCAGAAAATATATAATTTTAAGCATGATCAGATAAAGACCTTTTTATTATGCATAACTTTAAATAAAAACCCTTTTCCCCTCCAAAAACCTGAAAATATAGTACATCAGTTTCTACCAAGTTAAAAGCATGTTTTCAATGATTATTAAATCTCATAAATATAAATGTACAATTGGCAGTAATTGTTTCTTGTGAAAAAGAAGTCAAATCACACATTCAATAGTTGTTTTTTTCACTGTTACTGATTGTATTTTCTCTGTTCATGATTATTTACTTATTTAGCTACTTACATTTTGGAAAGTTTTGGAAAGTTGGAGGTTTTTCCTTGAAATTTAGAATTGTAAGTAGACATGACTTTTTAATTTCTCCGGAATTGCATTCTTAGAAATGTAATGTGAAAATTACATCCATGCAGACACTAGAATTTCACAAATGATTCTTGGAAGGCTGTCCAAGGGGTCAAAGGCTTTCTGTGGGCAAAACAAGGGATCTTTGCATAGACCCTGACTAAGCTCGATAAGAAATTTGTGAGTCAAAAGTCCTGGATGTACGCTTGTAAAAACTCAGTGGTT
The DNA here is from genome assembly GCA_034336665.1 of Luscinia megarhynchos. Classification (NCBI taxonomy): domain Eukaryota; kingdom Metazoa; phylum Chordata; class Aves; order Passeriformes; family Muscicapidae; genus Luscinia; species Luscinia megarhynchos. Next base: position 39,974,932 of record JAPFBE010000002.1, on the reverse strand, counting down.
GAAAACTGTTCAGTGGGTAGAAAGATAACAAGTACTATTAAAGACACTGGATGAAGAAAGCTAAAATGTGCAGGTCATCTCTCACGTTGGACTTAAATAGCCTGGTCTCAGTCTGTGTAGCCACCAGTTCATTTGGGTAAGTTTGCATGTCATCTTTTACAAATATTTTTAACAATGTAAACTTGGTGAAAGAGTGTATTCACTTTACAGTGTGCATCTATCGTGAAGTGTGAATGCAATTAAATGAAATTAATATGTACATTCAAACAAACTAAAAATCTACAGTGGCTTCATGTAAACAATAGCAGTTTTATGCTTGTCTCACAACACTTCACATGCTTTACCTCTGAGGAAGCCTCGGTAAATACACAGGCTTTTCAATATATCTAGAAAGTCTGAATTTTTATTCTGTGTATTACTGCATAGCCACCAGAGGAAAGGCCTCAAGAATCTTCTACCTTGAGCCCAAAGTAAGGGTCCTTAGGAAATGTCTGGTTAAGCACCCAGGCTGAGTTAATTTGCCGTGTAGTAACATATTAAATAGGATTTTTTTGAAGAATATAAGTCACAAGTTTAATAGGATTTTGTGAATCAAAACAAATCTGTCAAATTTCATCTGCAATGTAAAGTATGTTTTAGAAGTTCAGATGTAATGTGTTCCACATGTGATATATAGCTGATTAAATACCCTCCCATAATCTGATTTAACAGATGTTTCAAAGGAGAACCTGGCTGTACCTGAGGTGTTTTGGAGAGAAATTGCCGTGTTTACATGAATGACTGAGAAAATCTACCTCCAAAAACAAGATTGACAATGCTGTGATCTCATACAATTGAAATAAAATGATCACAGCTTCTGCTGTTAATTTAATATCAGAAACATGACCCTCAGATTTCCTGCCTTTTGCAATGAAGCCATAAGCTGTCGTTCATGAAAAAGCAAACATTAGTTATAATCCCTCCTCAAACTGCTTCTTCAATACCAAACAACCAAACTTAGAGGTAGGGAGCTTTAGCTAGATCACTTCCCAAATCCTAGTTATGGGCTAAATGTTGCAAGAGCCAGATGATAACCACAGGGATTTTGTAAAAATCCATCACTCTTACCAGTATCATAAAGTACCTGCTGTTGGAAGCACCATTTTTCTCATATCTTCTGCCAGCTCCCAACATAAAGACAAAAAGTCAGAAGGAATATTGGAAGGCTTTGAGTGTCAAAATCCAAAAATTGCAGCCCAAAAGTCCTACATGAGGTAGCTGACTGCCTAGCTCAATAAGAAACTCTATTCACAAACTGCTTTTCATTCCAAAGCAAAAGCTTCCCCAAGCCTCCACTTCTGTATTGTGTAATAGGGTTATATTTACCCTGAGGAACTTGCTTCTAGAAATTAAACAGACAACACCTTAATCACCTCAAGCATAATTGAAATTATAGAGGAAAATCTGGAAATTAAAAATAAACCTAACAACATTAGGGTATTCACAAAAGAAAAAAAGCAGCTTCAAAAGCTTGTCTTGGTTTTATAAGCCATTGAACCCCCACCAGCTGTATCCGACAGGAAGGAAGAGTGTGATTTTACTGTGCTTCACATTATTTAGAAAGGGCTCACTCTTGCACTCTATGAAGAAACCCCTCATACACTGATTATAGGGTGGTCCAAACAAGAGAATTCACCCTTCCTGCAGAAAAAAATAGAAACCAATGCCAGATCTACAGAGCCAGAAGCCTGCAAGTAAGACAAGGCATCACTCCAACAGTATGACAAGACCACAGACAGCCATAACTCCACATTTTGGTCTCTGCTCCTGGAACTACACTTATTTCTTGTGTTAGTTTTATTCTGATAACCGTTTGATGTGAGACAATGCAATTAAAAACTATGTGAAGCTGAGATTTGGGTGCTGACAGACATTTAAGCTTAAAGTCATCTAGACAGATTTTTACCTTTTCTCGGAGCAAGATCTTTTGCTGATAAAAAATTATGTAAAAATTGCAAATACTGGTCATCTTTTGAAAAAAAAAGAAGAAAAGCTTGTGGAATTCTTGGAATGAGCAAATGTAAATACCACTCTTTAGGAGGAAGGCTATAAAGGAAAGGTAGAGCTTGAGAGCACAATTTGTATGACCAAGCTCTAGAAATGCTAGAGCTTCAATCAGATTTCCACTCTCTGATTTATTATAATTTAGTTTCAACTAGCTTTCTACTTAACGTGGGCTACTATATTTGCCAAACCCTGTTTCCACAGACATATTAGTGGAAAAATGAGCCCTAATTCTGGGTTCAGAATTTGCTGTTGATACCAAAATGTTAGGCTCCAAAAAGTTAGGCTTTCCTATTAAATTATTATTTTATTGAATTGCAATCTTAGCCAGATGATCAAGTTGTTAAAGCTGAAAATAATTAGGAAGGACATCTTTTGAAAGGTCTGAATCACAAAAAGTAAATAATCATATGAAACCTTCTGATAACATTTCACTAGACTCTAAGATGACAGTGTTAGAACTGAGGAAAGAAGGAACAAGAGGTTATGCAAACAGCAGTAAATTGAGGATGAAAGCAGCTAGAAAAATAATAAAAACATGTATAACTGTTGAAAGAAAGGAGAATTTAATTACAACAAATACAGAAGCAAGGAAAAACAGAACACTGGTAAAGGAATTGGAAGGATACAAGGAGAAAAAAATATTTAGCTGTGAAGAAGATATCTTTCAGACCTAATAAAAAAAGAATATTTTAATAATTATTTGAAGAATAGGGAACTCCTAGGAGTCTATAAGAAAATGAACAAAGGCAGGAAAGGGTAAACAAGAAAAATGGGGTAAATACAGTCATGTTAGCCTGACATCAGTCCTGAGGAAAACAATGGGATGACTGGTATGAGACTCGATTAATAATGAAAGGAGGGAAATATAATTAATGCCAATCAATGTGGTTTTATGGAAAATAGATCTTGTCAAACTAATTTGATATTTTTGTGAGATTACAGGTTGGGTTGATAAGGTAATAATGTTGATACAATATAGTTAGACTTCTACAGAACGTTTGATTTCATGCTACAGAATGCATTGGTGTCATGGTTTTATCCCAATCAGCAAACCAGCATCACACAGCTGCTCACTCACTCCTCCCACAGTGTGGCAAGGGAAGAATTGGAAAAGTGAGTAAACTCATGGGCTGAAATAAAGATAATTTAAAAGATAAAGCACAATCCACACATGCAATCAAAGCAAAACAAGGATTCATCTACCCCTTCCATGGGCAGGCAGTTCCTCCATCTCCAGAAGGCAGGGCTCCATCATAAATCATGGTGACTTGGGGAGACAAAGGTCATCCTACCTCTTTCCCCAGCTTTACGTGCTGAGCTGTATGCTATGGGATACCCCACTGGACAGCTGGGGTCAGCTGTCCCAGCACCATGTCCCCTCCCAGCTTGTTATGCACCCCCCCTCCTCACTGGTATGAGAAGCAGGAGAGACCTGTATTGTGTGTAAGCACTGCTCAGAGTAACTAAAACATGTTCTTATTATCAATACTGCTTGCAGCATAAATCCTAGTCCCATGCTAGTTACTGTGAAAACAATTATCTCTATTCCAGCCAAAACCAGCACAAGAGGGATACAAAATCAACATGGCACACATCAAGTGGATTAAAACTCTCAATCTAGCATACCTCAAGATGTAATAAGAAATGGGATATGATCATCAAGTATCTCTATCTGTTTCTAGTAAGATTTTAGGTCATGGGTTTGAGCTGTTTTTTTCTGAAAACACTCATTGATAATGTTGGGGTATTACAGAATGAAATTATTTGAGGCATTCAGAAGACAAGGAAAAAAAAAAGGAAAGTTAGAAAACACAGAAAACCAAGGTAGTGAAATTATCTAATATAAATCTTAATGTATGTTCTTATCATGTGTTGCTCATACTCTCAGCACCCTTGTAGCACAACTTTTTCTCAGGCCCTAGAATATACATCAGTCACAGCAGGTTGAGATCAGGCACAAGCTAAATCTTATAGTCTTTTTCTGCAGCTTACATCTGGGTTGTCTGCTTGGCAGCTTTTCATAATTTTGGCACCATCAGCTATGGATGGAGGAAAATATGAGGGGACTTCAGAAGAGGTTTCGTCCAGATTAATGTGTAGGCAGAGGTGGGCCTTGCTAATCAACAAAAACCTTTGACACCTTGACCTGTGTGAAACCCAGGACAGTGTGATTTTCTCCAGGCAGCTCATGTGGAGAGTTTGGAGGAGGCAGCTCTCATAGGACATAATAATTACCAGGCTGTGCTTCTGGCACTCTGTGTCTAGTACCAACATGTAGCTGAACATCTTGCAAATCTGGGACCACCTGAGAGTATGAGAAATTTTATTTTATTTTCTCTCTTGAGGTATCAGAGTTGCCTGTGGAATCTCCAGCTCATCCACAAAATGTTGGCATCAGACTCTGGAACAACTCTTATGACCCAAATGGGTGGTTTACCTTAGCAGTAAATCACTTGGAAATTAACAAATTGAAACTACATCATACTGATGGAAATGCACAGGATGGATATCCTCAGACAGTCAGATGGACAATACAACCACTCAAACTCTTTCTTTTAGTATTACATTTGCTCCGAAAGGCATGATACCTGAAGTACAGTGAGATCCAGATATCAAAATCCAGATGTCTGCCCACAATTCAGGTAGCTCTGCTAGGCACCTCAGACTCCTATGCCTTGCATGGCCATGGTTGGCAGCTTTTATCTATTTTACCATGCTGACTGGAATCTGTAGTTGATCTTGAGACCAGTGGTTATGGGACATGTCTCTTCAGATCGTTTCCCCAGGCATAGTAGGATTGTGGTACTGAGCAGGGAGAGGGCGGGGAGCATTTAAGGTAAGCTTTTTGCATTAGCACTGTGTCACTTCAGTTGCTGGAGTCAGACAGTGAGAGAGAAAAGGCTTTAGAGGAGAGCAGATGAATTAATATGCCTGCAACCTTTACTAAGCAGCAGACAAATGTGTATATTTTACCTTATCCCTGTATGACATAGTGTTTCTAATGGAGACACTGTATTTTTGGAACTGCTGCAGCTAAAGAGTGATGTGCCAGTTCTCCCTACTTGAAATGCCCTGCAATCATTGACATTTGAGATTTCTGGAATCCTGGTTGCAGTTTTGTTGTTCTGGGAAAATCCCAGGTCTGTTAGTCATAAAGATATTGTTTCATTAACGAGGACTTCTACAGAAATGAAAACCTTTTGTTTATTTCCAGATTTAACTACATTATCTTTGAGAAATTACCAATGAGGACAGGCTGATGGATTGGTACAGGAAAGTCTGGGGCTGTAGAAACTCACTAGGATTAGGCATTTTCTATTCTATATAGTACTCTACCCCATAGCTTGAAATATTGGTAAGTTTGTGAAGTCTTTTGCTTCAAGGAACTGTCAAGACCTGTTTATCTGTCTCTGTTTACATCTTGGAGGGTTTCTGAGAGTGTTCTTTGTCTCTGGAATCTCTGTTTCGAAGGGGCACTGCAGGTGTCTCTCTGCAAGTATTCATTTGAACCTACACTGGATCACTTTGGCATCCTCTGACTGTATGGCGAAGACTTGGGCAAGAAAAGAAAATCCTGATATCACGTTGTCATCAGAAAAATGTAAGTAAAATCTTTGAAAGCGTAAAATTGAAATTTTAGTGAACAACTTAATGGCTATTTGGCCTCCACAGCCACCATGTGCAGGCCTACTCCATGCAATGCAGAAATCGACAGTTGGCAGGGAGAGAACAAGGAAAATGAGAACTGAGTGTTTTGGCTACAGAATTAGAGAGGAGGCACAGGGAAGAAAAAAATGGCAGCAATATGGTAACTGAGAGGGTTGCCTCACCCCGTTACTGTCTTTGCATCTAAACATCTAGTTTTAATGATGCCTGTATCTCACCTGTAGGTAGATACATGTAGGTAGGAATGGGCAGCCTTTGCTGACTGTCTAAAGAGATCCTTGCCTTGCATAAAATAAATATGGATCTTTTTGGCAGCTGAACAGTCAGAAGTTATGGTAAGCTCAGATGTAATAATAGTGTGGGTGTGGGTATCTATGTTATTTGAAAAATAATATATGGCCACCGATGGAAAGCAGAGCAATATATCTGATAAAGGAGGCAAAGATCAAGTTGTGTAAAACGAATGTTTTAATGAACATACTATGAATATATCAGATGTTATCAGAACCACAGAATATTCTGGGTTGGATGGGACTCAAAAGGATCATGAAGTCCAGCTCTTAAATGATTGGCCCATATTGGGATCAAATCCAGGACTTTGGAGTTACTTAGCACCATGCTCAGACAAATGCACGAGTGACCACCACAACACTTAGAGTTGCCATTCTGGATTTTAGCTCACCATAAAGTACGCCCTTAACATGTCCTTATTTCTGCACTTGCTCAATATTTTCAGTACTATATACAATGAACATTGCTTTCTGTGGAGCTGGGGTGATACAGTAGTCTAGTAAACTTTAATTTGGCCAAAACCCACCTCTGAAACAGTACACTTTCTCTGTTGGTACTTGATATCCTCATGCTAGTGGTCTTCTTCGTGTGAGACTTCTCTTAGGCAAACACCAGGGCCAAGAGATGCTTTTGTTACATTGTGCCTTTTGTCCTGGTGCTGTAAAAGCTGTATGGCTGAGGTGGCAAAAAGAAAGGGAAGAAAAAGTAGTTTGTAACAACAGAGAAGGAGAAAAATGATAATGCCAAATAAAGATCATTATCAGAAAAGTAGGCACAGGTAAAAAATACCAACAGAGAGCCATTGAACTTTTAAGAATTATTCAGCAGCTTGGCTGTTCAGAAATATATTTCAGTTTCATCTGAAAAATTACTTTTTATAAAGCAGCCTCTTGAGTTTTACCAAATAATTTTAATTTTTTGGGGAGTGGACAAGAGTACTGTTTAAGCCAACAAGTAAAGGTATTGCTGCAAGAGAGGCAGGAGGGGTGACAACAAACAGCAGCAGTAAATGCACTGGGTAAAGAAAGACAACAGGACTCATTCAAGGACATGGTCTACATGCAATTTTAATGCTATCAGCATTTATGTGATAGGTTTTTTTAAGCAATTGAGAGATCTGAGGAAAAGGGACTAGAGTACTTAAGTATCAGTCCCATGACCCAATAGATGTGAAGTCATACTGCTGTCTGCCTTCCTGTGAGGTGAAGAATCCAGACAAAGAATAGAAAATCACCACTGGAGAAACCTGCTTAGCCAGATGCACTGGTCAGGGATCATCTGGGGAAGGTCCCTGCTGAGGAAATAATTTTCTTTCTAGATTTGTATGTCTGGATGAAGCCCTTTTTCCCATATGTCAAATCTAAGTGTCTCAGCAACAATATTTTTCTGCATACATATATGTAACACAACTATTTCTTATCACTTTTTAAAATCTATTGAAGTTTCTCTCCTTTGAACTAAATATGTGAATATGGAATATTCATTCCTGTTAATAATATTTATGGTGCATATCCTCCAAGTGGTTTGTACACATTGATTAGTAACTACTTGTTTACCCCTAAAATTATAAGTCTTTGAAAAGGCTCTGAAGATATAGTCTTTAGCACATGAACAAAAAATGTCATATAGAACAATTTTCAAAAATATTTTCTGCAATTAAAAATTGCATGTTGGAACAGACACATTTTAGAATAAATAGACACATTTTAGAATAAATACATTGATACTTTCAATAAATATTAGGCAATCATTTGTGATGTAGTTAGCAATCAGAGAAAATTTCAGTCATTTCTTAGTTATTCTAATTGCTTTGTAAGATGTTTGCAAATTGTTTGGTTAAGATAAATGCTGCTCATGTGTACTGGAAAGTTGCTCTTTTACCAGTTGAGGAAGAGAACAGACCTGCAGAGACCTCTACAAGAATTAATTTTCTCAGAGGTCAAGTGCAACTGACTAAAGCTGCAACACAGACAAATCTGTGACTAGTTAGCTGCTCTTGCACTGTGATGTCTAAATCCCATCTTCAAATGGTTCAATTTATTTATTGATAGTAATAGTTGTCACAAAAACTTTATCCTGAGTAGATGAGACCTTCTTTGGTCAAATTTAGGCCAGCTGCTTAGCCTGTCATATTCTAAAGGCATCAACCTCATTTTGTCCTGTCATAGTTTACTTCCAGTGCTAGATGTGGGGTAACCCTATACTTGTACTTTAAATGGTTGTCATTACCTTGTCATGGTTAAAAATCCTGAAATTGTTTGGGAGGTTGTTTTATTCTGAATGTCTTAGTTATAAAGGATGTGAAAAATAGGTTCTGATTGTTTTTTATTTCTGCTTTATTTCTGCCTCCTGTGGTAGTACAGTTTCTACCATAAGACAATTATTTTCTGGTCAGAAGCTCTTACCTCCTTCACATTCTATTTAAGTTGAAAACCAGCTGGGACTTCAGGCTTGTTCTTAAGTTCAGCATCTTGTCATATACTCGAGTACACTTTGATTGATACAGATACAAGGTTCATGTAACCATACAAGAAAAACATTATAGACTTGTGGAGAGGCAATTGTCATCAGCAAGCCGGTGTACCTGGTCTGAGATGAATTTCCAGATCAAAATGCGTATTTTCCTTTTTGCTTTTTTGACAGAGACTAGTACTTGACAGGTTTCTGGTGCTTCAGAAGTCTCTTGATGGCTGGAAGAAGTGACAGCCCTCAGATCGGAGTGGCGTGCAACAGGCGGCCGCGCTCTTGTACAAATCAAAGCTCGCTTTCAAACTTGAACCCTCTTTTCTGAGTTGGGAAAAGTAGATGGGAAAAACGCTTGTTAAACTTTAAGTAGCACAGATGACTGTTAAATATTCGGGTTAGGATGCACTGTGCAAGAGTCTTAGGCCGACAAGATTGGTCTGGATAGCTTTAAGGTGAAGCAAGAAGGAAGATGGGGTTTTGTGTGTTTGGCAATGTATTGTTAGTGATATAAGCAGTTTCTCAGATATTTCTTTGACAGCTTTGAAAGGTTTAAAAATTGTGAAGACTTTCTCTCTTGCACTATCACGTTTAGTCAAAAGACAGGGAAATTTTTAAAAATCATGAATAATTTTAAGATTAATATGGTTACCTTTTCTCAGAGTGCAGAATAAAAATTTTTTAATTAAGAAAAAAGGTTTTGTCAACTTTTATTTTTTAATGTTGGTGAAAGATAACCTAGTATTTCCTGCCATTGATACGAGAATTTTCAATAGCTGCTGAGTTATATCCAACTAATATATCTTAGTCAGTTACAAACACTGATAAATATACTATATAGATTCTCTATTTTTATTGGCTAAATAATAAGAAACATTGCTTTTAGTTCTTTGTTATTTTGATCAAGACAGCATGTCAAAAATGTACAGACATATAGTTTGCGGTTTGTGAAAATTGATGTCACAAGATGCACCAATCACACTTGGCTTCAGCTGCTGCTACCTCTTCTTCAATGCCTCCCCAAAGGAGCCTTGTAGCCTGCAGACCAGGGATTGCAAGGGATCTGTCCCAGGGTCCAGTCTTAAGAAGCACCAGTATAGGACTTTGACCCTGCTTTATGCCAGATGGATGTTCTTGGATTGTGAGAGAGTACATTAGCTAATACCATGAAGGACAAGGAAAAGTTAAATCAGACAGAAGTAACTTTTTGATGGAGAAGAAAAAAAAGTCCTGCTTGCAGAGACTGTCTGTGGTAAAAGATACCCAAGTAAAAGTAATTCAATGGGGAAGTGAACATTTTATTCATCCTGGCATTAATCTAGGATGATAGCTGACTTAATACTGAAACATTTTTCTTTAGGGATTTTGCAGTGTTCTTTTTAATGCAGGAGTTCCTTTCTACTTCTTTGGACTCCATTTGGAGCACTCCAGTTTGGGTGTTGATTGGTGAGATATTGAAACAAATTGGTGGTGGTTTGAATTAAGACATCTCAATATTTGAATGAAGCTTTAGGATCAGCTCAGAAATGAACATGTTGAAAAAGATGAAATATTCACTTAGCTGTTGTCTCTTCTTTATCTGGCTACAAAAGGAAGAAATTTAGTGGGATATGGAGATAAATTTGCCCATCTGAATTGAGTAAGCACATACCCATTTGGGTAAAGGTGCAACAGGTCAGGTCTTTCTTCCTAATTCTGACAATAATCATGGAACAAAGCAGCTGTATGAAGGGCACTAGTAAACAACCTAGTTATATCAAAGGTTGTTTTTTTGAGTTGCTTCAAGGATTGGCTGAACAAATCTTGTGTGATGAATGAGCTTCTTATGGAAGTGTGCAGTACCTTTCTGAAAAATATCTTTTTATATCTTTTTCATTGCTAGTTAAAAAAGGTTTAACTAATCTGATATAAATGACAGGAAATTTATAATTTGTATTATTTGCATTCCTTACAAGAAAGGTTGCAATGGAAATTTTTTGTTTGTTTTGTTTAGGTTTTTTTGGTTTTTGCTATTGTTCTTCGGGGTTTTTTGATTTTGTTGTTTGGTGGTTTTTTGTTTGGTTTAGTTTTGGTTTTTTGTTTTTTTTTTTTTCTTTTTTGGTTTGGTTGGTTCTGTGTATTTTTGTGGTTTTTTGGTTGTTTGTTTGTTTGTTTGTTTGTTGTTTTTTTCCCCCCAGATAATACAAATTCGGCTTGAGGCATGCAAAAACCCAGTCTTTGATTGGTATGGTCATGTATGAGAACCTAATGCTTGAATTTTTTTTACCAAAATTATGGATAGTGAATTGTCACCTCCAGTTTTCAGAGCCCAAGGAAAATGCTTTGAGATTTTCTGAATTTTGTTTTTGGAACTGTGAAGAAAATTAGCAAGCAAGCATCCTGGCAGTTCATAATATATCAATAAGAACTGTAGTGTCTGAATTCTGTGCTATTTTCTCTCAAAGTACCCCAGCTCTTTAGGATCTATTATTGGGGATCAAGACTGGCTCATAATAATGTCTGCACTTTGTTTTTTGGTGATGACTTGTACCTTGCATTGTACTTGTTGCATTATGTGTAAAATAGTTTCCTTGAAACTCAGAGTCCCATCTTTAGCAGTTACATTTGACCAACTTCCTGAAGATCTCTTGAAATTTAATTGGGATTTAAATGGAAAATGCTGTCATTACTGAGGTGTGGTAGTTAACCACAATGTCTCTAATTGAAAATATAAATATAAATTAGTATGAAAATATTGATTTCTTTTTTCTTTTTTATGTGAGACAAAAGAGGGTGTAACGTCCTCACTTTTTTCTCACTAGTATTTAACAGGTTTTTCTAGGGACCTGGGGCACTGGGTGGGAAGCCGAAAAAAAGAAAATGTCAGTTTTTACATACCAAATTCCCCAAGCCAAAACTGATTCAGATGTCTTACACTCATCTCCCCAGGTGAGAGGAGATTTTCTCCACCAAAGTGTCAAAAAGCACTGAAAAGAGCTAATTTTACTGGGTTTGCTTTATGTGTGAAATAAAATGTTCCACATTGCCCTGTTTAACAGTACTGAGACAATGCCCATCTGTTCTAGCAATGGGGATCTCTCTGATGGAATGTCTCCCCTTATTCAACATACATAAACATCATGTGGAGGTTGAATTCTTATTGTAACTGGTAAACAATAAGATTTTAAAAGGTCTGAGGATAAGATTAAAATGTTGCTATAATAGGAAAGTTTGATTTAAACAATTCTGGTTTCCTGAGAGGGTTTTCGATATGATAATCTTGTGACATACAAACGCTGACTGAGACTGTAGAAAAAAGTTGTTATTGCTCAAATATTACTTTCTAATTAGCCAACAAGAACAATTAGGAAATGCTTCAGGTAAATTTAATCTCTCTGCCTGGCTACACACTGTTCATTTTTTAATGCCAACAAATACATACTGATATTTTAAAACAGATTTCTGCATGCTAATTTTCTTATTTCCCCATCTGAAAGACTATAGCTTCCTGACTGTTAATTCCCTTTGACAGTGAATGGTTTTGTTTCTTATTCACCTCAAAATAATGTATTGTTACGAAGGGATTTATAATAAACAGTATCTAGGAAAAAACTATGATGTTGATCAGTTTTGACAACTAAAAATGCATTATTAATGGAATAATAACATTGGAAGCATCTTGAAAAGAAGCTGATTTTGAGGAGTTTATTTTTCTCTTCAGACTGAGATTCATTCTTCTAGTTTAGAGATACTTCTGGGTGGACAGGTCATTACAGAGAAGAATGCCAAAATTATTGCATGTTAGAAAGCCTTGTGATGCTGCCTGTCAAATATAGAATGATAGGTACACTTAAAATAAAGTCAGATACATTATTCCCATTAAAATCCACTTTTACAATATCTGGCTTGACATATAGAATAGATATTTTAAGTGGATATATATGTCAGAAAGTGAAATTGCCTTAACTGCTTGATTTTACTTAATGGCTGTGATGAAAGATACCATTTATTTTTCCCCTATGCACAGTCACATATGAATATAAATACTGGAACAAATATTTGAATAACAATGGAGCTCAGTGCATCTCTCTGGCATTTTTGCTATTGAAGTAAATGTAAAGCGAAACCTTGAAGTGAAACTACATGTTAATTCATCCTCTGCAGCTGTAGCAGAGGACAAGTAGTAATATGAATTTGCAATATGCTTACTCATACATTTAAGGTAGAGTATCCTTGATATTATTTGCATACACAACACAGTATTTAAACCTCATATTTTAAGTCAGGGTGAATTCTAAGCCAGTTGTTAAACAATTTACTAAAAATATTTATGCCAATAGCCAAATTATGATGCCTTACTGGCTGTTCTCTAGGAAGACCAGTTTACCATCATTATTGGATTTTATATTAATTATAGTATGTACTTTATTAAATTTGCTGAAGTGCTTTACTGGATATTCTCCAAACTCTAACAGCAAAATGAAATTATATAAAAAGGATCAACTGTATTTAAGGGTATGTGAGAGTGCTTTACAGACTGGTTATAATTAAAGAGGTTGTTAACCAACACACAGAGTGCAAATGTCACTGCATAGCCATCCTTTCCTTACTTACATAATTGGAAGAAATTTAACAAGAATGACTCAGTGAAATATGAGATCTTGATGAAAAATACACTCAAAACCTCTAATAAACATCTTTGCAGTTTTAAGTAATAGAAAGTGACGTCTATCACATTTGTCACAAAATAACCATGCATGAAATGCTTCCCTAAATGAACTTAACATTTAACATTGGATGAGAATAAACAAGTTTGATAGATTAAAATGGTGAGATTGAGAAAGATGAGAAAGCATACTTCACCCTCTTTCTTCAAGGCTCATGTGCCTAACTTCTTTGTGTGCCCCAATGAGGAAGAACGTGCTAAAAAAGGAAAGGAATGATAGTCATACATCATTGCTGCTTTATCCAGCATCTTGTGCTGCTGAGGTTTGAATCTCTTCCTAAGAGATGGAATGGCCAGTGGAGAAAGCAGATTGCCAGCAGGGACAGACTTAAGGATGGGGGATCCTAGCAGAAAAATAATGTATAAACTTTAAATTTGAGACTTAATTTGCACAAATTTTCAGGAAAAGGCTACTTTAACTACCAGGATCTTTATCACTGGGTTACTTCAAAGGCAAATACCTGCTTTTCTATTTGATGTGTACATAAGTTAGAAAGAGAAGGTTTAACCTTTTTCTGCTGAAGTCTTCTAGCACCATTAAAGCTGCTTGGTCGTATTGAAAGCATTTATTGTTTTAACAATTTAATTTAAAACTAACAAAACACTTAAAACTCTAGTGTATTTTCCAGGAAAAACAAAACAATTATTGTGAGAAAAAAAGACAGTTCAAGGTATATTCCAGTTTTTTGGGTTTTTTTATCAAGTTTTGGATATATTTTCTTCAAAAAGCGTTCATTCAATATCTCTTTTAAAAGAATTTATTTTATCCTGAAATATCATAAACTTATGTTTTCTCACTGAATTAAAATCAAGATTCTTTTGTTCTTTGGTGTTATGGCAAGAAAAAGAAATCAGATTTAGCATGTTGAGCTCTCACACTATACCACAGAACAGAATATTATAAACATTTGTAGAAATATTAAGAAAATTAACTTCCACAGTTTTAACTATAAATATCTGAAGATTACTTACAGGTTCAACGGGTTAAAAAAAATAAAATAAAATAAAATAAAATAAGATAAAATAAAATAAAATAAAATAAAATAAAATAAAATAAAATAAAATAAAATAAAATAAAGTAAAATAAAATAATATAATATAAAATAATAATAAAATAAAATAATAAAATAAAATAAAATATCTCTGACTCTTGTCTATAAGAGAAAGTAAAGGCTTAGGTCCATATATGAAATTAAAAAATGCTCACTTGGGTGATGACAAATAATGAATACAATGGTTTTTTAGAGGAAAAGTATTGACAGAAATGTTGCAGCTAAAAAAATGTGGACTATCTAATATTTTGACAAGTACAGGTATTTTTAAAATAATAAAAATATTGTTAAAATTTTGGTTTGCGTCATTAGATAAGCAAAACTTAATAATCATAGAATGCACTTACAGATGAGATGACAAGAAAATTATTCAGTATCTACATTTATCCTTCTTCACTTACAGGAGATTTCAATAAATATCTTATTTATATTCATTCTTAAAGCTTAATTTCCAACGTATCACCAAGAAAAATCTAGAGTAAAATTTCAGAAATTTTCATAGAATTATTTAGGTTGGAAAAAACCTTTTGGATCATGAAGCCAGCCATTAGCTCAGCATAGCCAAGTCCACCACTAAACCACGTTCTTTAGTCCCAACTTTACATGTTTTTGAATATCTCCAGGCATGCTAACTCAATTGTTTCCCTGGGTACCCTGTTCCAATGCTTGACAACACCTTTGGTAAAGAAATTTTTCCTAATATGCAATCTAACTCACCCTTTCTTGGCTCAACACATTCAATAAAGGAGGGAGATCCTCTCCTTAGCTCTTCTTTTCATGCTGATTTATTCATAGAAATATTTTTATGCCTTTTACAGCAGTGTACAGGATAAATTCTAGGTGGGATTTGGCCCTTCTAATTTTCTTCTTGGGTAATATCAAAACATTTCTGTAATCCTCCTGAGCTACCTGCCCCTTCTTCCGAACGTGATAAACTCTTTCTTTTCCCCACCCTGAGTTCTAATCAAAGCTCTCTGTTCAGTCAGGCTGTTCTTCTTTCCCCATGGTTCATCTTCCAGCACACAGGGACAGCCTGCTCCCACACCTTTAAGAGTTCCTTTTTGAGGAACCCACAGCCTTCCAGGACTCTTGCTCTTCAGGGCAGCCTCCCAAGGGACTCTCCGAACCAGTGTTCCAAATAGAACCAAAGTCTACACTCTGGAACCCTGAAGTGGTAGTTTTGCTTGCACCCCTCCTTACTTCTGCAAGAATCAAAACCTCTGTCATTTCATGATCACTGTGCCCAAGACAGGCTCCAACTACTTTGCCACCCTCAAGTCCTTCTCTGCTCACAAACAGCAGGTCCAGCTGGGCTCTTTCCCTAGTTGACTCTCACCAGCTGTGTGAGGAAGATATCTGCTGGACACTCCAGGAACCTCCTAGACTATTTTTTCTGTGCTGTATTTTATTTCAAGTAGACATCTAGTAAGTTGTCTGAATATAAATATATTTCACAAATATAGTGCTGTAGAAAATGCAAAACAATTTTCCTGAATATGTGTGGGTCAGATTACTGCCTGTCCAGCTACCAGTTTCCACACACAATCACCCCACCTCTCTGTGCCAATCCTGGTGTGCAGACAAATAGGCTAATCTGTGTGAGTGATCCCATGGGCTGAAAATTTGGCCTTAAATGAATACATGGTGAATAATAAGCTCTATGAAGTATTTATATTTCTTTAACCAATAATGAATAATGACAAGTTTCATATTATGTTCCTTTTCTTTGAAAAAGACTAGCAATCCAGCTCATTTTCCTCATTTGAATAATGTTAAATAGCCAATGAATTTGATCACTTTACGACCATACCTAATGCCAAACAGATATAAACATCATTAAGGGACAAAAGTACAAGTCTAGAGATGTGAATTCTATTTTCAGCTCTTCTTCTGTGACCTGGGGAGAGTTTAGATTTGTAGAGACTGAGTATAAATATCTCTGCTGTATCAATTCTTTACTTAATTAGTGATAATACTCTTTTGTAATTTTACAGGGTTGCTATTTAGTTTCCTTAAAGAGTGTTTCTAAATTATTTTGACTTTTGCGGTTGAATTTTTAGAACATGAATTTGAAAATTAAAAACATGCAGCAAAACCCAAACTGTATGACATTAAAGTAATACAGCAAATAAAAAATATTAATAAAACAGGCTTCTGTAACTTATGCCAAAAGCAATAAACAAAAGTAAATATTTTCTTGTTATGTTAGTGGGATATGTTGCACAATTCACTTGCCAGTTTATCACATCTTGCTTAAGAAGACATCATAAACTATGCTCCCTCTGCAAGTTTTCTACCTCCTTACCCCCTCTTTCACCATGTTGTCTTTTGCTCTATGCAATGCATATGCATACCCATACAAGGATATGTTAATGTATATATTGAGATTTCGTTAAGAAAAATACATTGAAAAAACATAAATATTTAACTGATACTGGGAAAATAAAAAGTTGCCTATGCAGTCTTAATTCTGCCCCATTTTTTCAGTTAATTATGAGGGAATTTAATTTCAAGGTCATCTTGCCTTTCTCAAGAATAAAATATAAAACCATATCCTTTTTTTCTGCTGAGACAAATATAGAGAACCACGCAGTACTTCATATAAGCACCCACTTAAATTATAGTTTCAAAATATGCCACAGATTAAATACAAAGGTGGAGAAATATTTTTGCTGGCCTAATTTATTGATTTCTGCAATTAGATCGATGTCTTCTCTCCAGCTCAATCTAAGGAACTCAATATTGGTTGTTATTGAAAGTTATGTGGCATTAGTCTAAACTGTTGGAAGACATGTTGAGAAAATAGAGTCTTAAGAAATATTGGCTGTTCTGATTTTATCCTTGGTGTTTTGTACCCTACTGAGATTGTAAAATAATTTAAAAACTGCTCTGTGACATTCATGAGCAAGTAGAGTCAGTATATCCAGTTGTGAATTGAGTTGTGTAACTTACTCCTCTTCACAGCCGTGGCCTGGGGAAAAGTTGAGGATGTTGGAATTATGATAGGAGCTCAACTAACAAACCATACTTGGCTGGTCACACTGTGCCATCCAGATCTGCCTTCCCAGAAGAGGAATGTCCATGAACCGTCACAGAAAAATGCCAAACCACACCAAAAAAAAAAAAAAAAAAAAAACAAAACAAAACCCAAACAGTTGAAAATTTTAAAAAGACAAAAAATATGCAGAAGATACATATTAATCATAGAAATGCTGTATGTATACATGAAGTAATATGCAGCATTTGTGCATTGAAACCTTCTCCATATTTGAGTGGGTGTTTTTGTCCTTCTCCACAAATCCACATCTCTAAGGATTTACTTCTACCTTTGAAGCCTACATGTAGATTCTAACAGCTACAATCTTTCACTTTCAACTTGTTGCAAGAATAATCCTTCCATGCCTTTAAATTTGACATTTCCTTTCAGTGTCATACTGGTCTGAAATCCATCCTGGGTGAGGTTTAAACTATGACCCAGTAAGAGTTTTCTAGTGCATGTACACAGCAGTTTTAAAATTGGAATGCCACACTGCTCTTCTGGGGTTACAAACAAGAGCTTTTTACAGGTGAGGAGGGAATACTTCCACCTTCCTACATGCAACTGGAACTCACTGTTTCCCCTGAGAGTGGAGAGTGAGAGATAATATTGTAATGCTGTTTTTCAGAAAACTGTTTTTGGAAGTGCATCATTGCATGTTTGTGAAAGAAGGAGAGAGAAAGAGGAAAAGAGAGAAAGGGAGAGAGAAGGAATGGGACAGAGAGAAAAGGAAGGAAGGATTCCAGGAAGGAAGGATTTCAGGAAGGATTCCAGGAAGGAAGGAAGGATTTCAGGAAGGATTCCAGGAAGGAAGGAAGGATTCCAGGAAGGATTCCAGGAAGGATTCCAGGAAGGAAGGAAAGATTCCAGGAAGGAAGGAAGGAAGGAAGGAAGGGCCAGCAAATATAATAGATTAAGTGTGTAAGAACTGTAAAGGTAATGCTGAAGTCAATGTTTCCTAAGCTTGTCTATGCAAGGCGTGCAGTATTTCAGAGATAAGACTAGTTCACTGCTCTTAATCAGATAAATGTTACAATTGACCTAGTTAGAGGAAAGACGAATTGTCAGGCAATTCCTAACTACATTAATGGGTTAATAATTTTAGTATGCTATTCTTTTTTGAAAAGGCTTATTTAAATGTTTATCAGTTGTGCAAAGTGGAGCAGCACTGGAGATTCGCAAGGGAGAACTGATCATTGCCTATGCATGGAAGCGTTGTAGGAAGATTAAAATAACATTGAGTATATTCTGTAAATGAAGGAGAGAACTAAAAGAAGCCTCCAGAGTCCATTATAAATTTTAATAATACATCAAGGTAATGTAACTGAATAACCGATCTCTGAGGGAAGAAACACAACATTTGGCTAATATTACAATTTAAATTATGAAAACAAAAAGAGCTTTTAGTTAATCTTGTCTTTCTGCTTTTATTCTTGAGGCTCTTTTTTATTTTCCCTGAATCCAAAACACCATGTAAACAAATAAAAGTACGGGAGAAAATAAACAGTTTGGCATCTCAGTAGATTAATTAATGCGCTTCAGCCTTGGCACCAGTAGGCGAAAATTATGTGCATAAATAATATCACTAATTAAAAAGATGCAGATTAACATGCAAATAATGTTAATGAGGATCTGCAATTCCAGAGTGGATTCGCATAACATCAACAATTTAATGGGTTGGAAGGCTTGTGTTTGCATTACATTAATAAATTTCAAAGACCTTGCATAAAAAAGTTCTGTTGGAGCCTCTGTTTCCCACTTGTGAGTTGTAAATTCTGTGGGCAGTAGCAAACGCTCATCGGCAGATGCCAAAGTCATTATCTCAAAGACTGTTGAGATGGTGCCATGTGCCAGTGTGACCAGCTGTTGGGAACTGGGCAGTAGGCACTGCACTGTGCCAATTATTCATATTATTTGGGTAGTCTTGATATTTATTTAAACTGATTAATATTTTGTGCTCTGCATCTTGATCTGGAGGGAAATCATTTTAAGCAAGCAAAGTTTTAAAAAAAATCTTATTAGCCTTTGATGTGTCATGGATGGTTGAATGCATAATGGAATTGATTAAGCAGACATAATTTCTAACCATAGGCAAAAACAATATAAGATGTCTTTAATGATGTCATATAATGTTGAGATAAAATATCACAGGATCAAACTCCAAATGAATTGTAATAACCCAGATTTTACTGAAAAATGAGAACCATTATACTGCAGTATCCTTTTTTGCTCCTGAAGTGAGGAATACTCCTCTGAGGACACTACTTACAGAAAGAGCAAAGGTTAAGAAAGATTAGAGAAAACTCGTTTTCGAATGCCGTGTAACTCTTCAGAATTTTCTTTCCTATTCTATTATAATCATTATCTGTTCCACACCCAACCATTTTACTGTGGCTTTGAGACCCCACAACACATGGGACAAAGCAATTTCCTGAAGATGGACCCCTACAACATGCTAGAATTGTCCCTCTGTGTAAGCTCTGTCTGAATCATTCAGCAACCTGAGTTGCCTCTTCTGTATGTTCAATAAGGCCAACAGCTGCAAAAAGTGGTAGAAACAATGGGCAAAACTTTCATCAACTCAAAATGTTTCTTCACTCACCTAAGGTTTAACAAATAAAGATAAGAAGTATTATTTTGTATTTATACCTTTTCTGCCTCTCAAAGTAGTATCTAGACATAAAAATTGTTGTCAGCTAAGAAAAATTTGTAAAGTCCTTTAAAGGTGAAGAGACTCAGAATAAGCACTCAGTAAGATTTTAGAAAATGTTGTTTAATGAGATCTATGTAAATACACGGTATTTAGCCTTCAGAAGAATCTTGGAACACAAGAATATTTTTCAAATCTAAATTAGTATATGGAAAAGTTAGTCATGTATTTACTCATCGTTAAAAGAATCTGTACTTATTGTAGGTATAGGTCTTTATACAATAATAAAGTAACACTATTTTGGCTGCAGATACTGTGTGGATGAACACTAGGGTTTTTTTCATATCTGCTATATATACTGAATTAAGGAATCAATATAATGCTCAAGGTCAACTGATATTTATCCCAACTGATAAATACATCTCAAATAAAATATTGTCAGATTGTTAAAATGCCACTTAATATGTTTACAGACTAATGAAATAGGAGTAAAATGAAAGCCCCTCAGAAAGGCTGAGCAGTATCCTGAGCTTGCATGCACGACACATTCTGGGGTATAAAAGTGAACAATTCAATATGAACATTTGACAGATGTTGGAGGAGTTCAGTTTGCTTTCCAGGGAAAAGGAAAAAAACCACCTTTGAAAGAGTCAAAGTTGTGAAATTGAGAAGTCTGTACTTTGGTTCTGTTTGGTAACTGCATGAAATTAAAATGAAAATACTAGAAAATAATAACCCATGCCTTCCTTGTCTTCCAATCTCATCAGGTAAAGCAGCAGCACTTTGGGTACTAATGCATATTGGTGCTTCCTAAGCAGCCTCTATCCCCTGACTGCCTCAGACAGAAACTAGACTTAACATACTCACTTGTGCAGCTTTGAAGCAAACAAGCAAAACAGAGCATGTCCCAATAATGTTTCTTTAATCTGAGGTCCTGTCTTTCTCTCCTCCTTACTACTGTTGTCAGTGGAGCAAGTACAGCTTAGTTAATAGCTCAATTGCTTCAGGGATATGCCTCAACACTTCCTTAGAAAGATCTAGCCTACAAGTGTGAATAAGGCTTGGTCTTCATGAAATTATTTGCCCCTTCTCCTTTTTTAGAATGCCCCAGGGCACTAGCAGGTGCCAGTTAAGTTGTGGCTCCTTTAAGGTTCTTTCATGCTGTACAGTGTATATGCACACATGGCTAACATGGCACACAGACATGGTATTTGGCTGCTGGAAATTTTGGAACCACTGGTGGAACTTTTTCTTCCTTTTTTTTTTTTTTTCCTTTGAAATTGCTGTTCTAACTGACACCTTCAGAAGAGATGTCTCACACTCCAGTTTTTACCAGCTCATTTTCCCTATAACCTGCTTAAACTACTCCCCAACCCCACATTAAGTGTGATTCAAATTTCCCTGTATTACTCACGAGCAAGTATTTAATCATCAACATATACAGATTTTTTCTGTTTTCTGCTTTACTGATAGTAATTGTGTTAATGTCTATGCCCTTTTGGACTCTGAAAAAAGTTACATAGAAAACCAATGGTGACGTTTGTGTCTGCTCAAATATAAAAATATCACTTTAAATAAGTTGTATGTATTGATAAATCCACGGTTAAAAAAAATACACCACTGAAGGAATATCAAACTAGCCAAGACAAGGTCAGATGTCAGGAAATGGTGAAATGCAAATAAAGTGAAACCTTATCTCTGCCGCTTCAGCTATGATCTTTTTGTTATTTCTGCTCTGTAATTAAAATACTTACATATCCCCAATATAAATAGAATATTAATAGTATGGCATAAGTCTGAGAATTACAATCTTTGCTGTAGTCAAACTAATTGCAAAGACACACGGAATGAGTATTCCATGCAGTCTTCCATTTTTTAAATGAATATAATACAGCAATTTAAGAGCTATTAGCTTCATAATAGGTGATCATCTCATTGCAAGGGTAATAGTACTTAAGCAACAGGAATAATTCCATAAAATGTTAAATATTTGTCCCTAAAAAATGAACCCTTTTCATGTATCCTTATGTTATTATGTTAGATACCCTTGTATCTAGATTAAAGTCCCTGTTCAAGCCACGCCATTGAAGATGGGATGGATAAAGAGGTAGGTCTAAACCATTTTTCTCCTGCTCATAGAGCAGAGTTGGTTCATGTATGACTGGAATAGGAATCAAGTCTCACAAATAGGTTCTTGAATTTATCTAGGTGGGTCTGGCTTCCTAGTGTCCAGTTCACTAGACAAGGACTGCAACATTTGGAATTCTGTACTCATTCTCATGCTGCATAATTACTCAGAGCAGTGGTTGAAGAAATACAAAAGACAATATTCAGTAATAAATAAATTCAAAGTATCAGTGTCAACAAACGTAATGTGGCTAAATGAAATTTTTATTTCATTTATATCTGCATTCTTCCAGGCTCAAAACCAGTATTGCCACTCTGGAAAGGGGCATACATATAAGTCTCTAGAACTTCAGTCTAAACATTCAGCAACAGTTAAAAGGAAAAAATCTAAATTTTAGGAAAGAAAGTAAAACCAAAGTCTTAAACACAACAACAAGCAAATGCATTCTGAAACCATGTCTTGAGTGCTTTACATAACTCCAGTTATCCAGTTTCAAAATATACATAAGAAAAGCAGAGAAGGTAAAGAGCAGGCAGAGGTACCATAATTCCTATAACATGAGAAACAAAATAGAACACAGCAGGGTTCAGATGGCTAAATTGAGGTGTGAGAATGTTATAATCCTGAAAGCCATGAAGGTGATGGATAAGTCATTCCCAAGCTCTGATAACACAAGATCTGGCCATGGTAGAGCTTCCAGTAAAATTAGCAGGCAACTAAGTGAAGAAAGGTTTTTTGCACCACATGAAATGATGCAGTGGAATCACTTGTCACAGAAGGCCTAATGTATAAATGGTTTCTGAAAGGCTCAGCACACTGCTAAGGGACAGGGGCATCTCCTCTGCAAAGCCTGACAGTCTACATGGAGAACTCTGCTCTAACAAATTAACACTTAGCATTTAACAAATAACAATTAGCAATTTTTCTAGCTTGGAAGGTATGCCAAGCAAATTGAATTTATTTGCCTGATACCTTCTGATTTTCAAGTATGTGCTACCGACCGCTCTTCAAGGAAAACCATGAAAAAAACCCATCCTTCATCATGGTAGAGAATAAAACATGTCACAAGTTACTGCAGAATGACTTAATTAGAGCAGCAAGGACAACTGTATCAAAACTATAGCTTCAATACAGAACTTCAGAGTTGGTTTACCAGGTTTGTAAAAGTATTCCTATTTGTATAAACTCAATAGTTTAGAACTTAAATTTCTGTTGTATGTAAGCAGGGAGTTAAATATAAGACTATTATGCTAAGGTATTGAGTGACTTATCCAACCAAGTATCACATTACAGGAAATAGATCGTGTTTTCAGGATAAAATCAAACTATAGAATCAATTTATATAGAACATAAATCCAGAATATAGAACATAAATCATTGACTACAGAATGCAATATGCTGTGTATTAATCTGAGGGCAGTTTCCTACGACTGCACAGTATTCATTGCCATAGAGCTATGAAAACAGGACTGGGGAGCCTCTGAGTGTTCAAACCTTTACGTGAAAGCAGAGGAAATTATATCTGTGTTATTCCTTGCAGGTGTTTGCATACTAATAATGAGAACTCTCAAGAGATATATTATAGTGCCTTAGTAGTACTGAGTGTTTTCCTGGTTCCTAACCTAAACATGGCTGGCCATATAGGATTTTCATTGCTTTGTGTCTTATCTATGAGGCACAAGAAGAACAGTTTATTTTGTTCATCTCTGTACTTCAACGTAGTTGAGCACCTATCACATCTCAGCTTGGTTTCCTTTTTCTAGACTGAACAATTCTGACACTTTCAATATCCTTGTTGTCCACTGTCTCAAAAGAAAGCAAATATTGAAGAGTTTAGAAGGGCACAAAACATCTCTTTGTCAGACGAACAAGAAAAGCCCAGAGAAATGATCAGTTGCAACTTTACATCTCTGTGATAGGCAGTTCTGGGAGGCAAGATAGCTGCTCCTTCCCCCAGGAGAAACTCAGCAGTTAGGGTAGAAAATGCAGTTAAATGGGACTCATTGCTAAAGGTCCCTACTGTTTTGATTAAAACACTGGGGGCTGACAGGCTTTTGTCTGTGGTAAAGATCCCACAGTTACTCTCATCTATGAGATTTCAGCCACTGGAAATAGAAAAAAATAATACAACCCACAACAAAACAAAAAAAGCCAACACTCATTTCTGGGTGTTGATTAGTCATGACTCATGAGATACTAAGAATCTTGCTGTACCCTGCTAATTGGGCAGACAGAAATTACTGCCCTTACTTACCCCTCCACTCCACCCAAATCACTCAGTTTAAACTTGCTGCTTAATACCTTCCCTCAGCACACTCACTTGTAAAATGAAACTACAGAAATAAAATCCCTATAAATCTCATATTTTTGTACAACAAACTTGTTCCTGAAAGAGGAGAAAGCACTTTTACTCTAGGTGTTCAAGATTATTTTTGGCTTACATTCTCCAGCTAGTATAGATGTCAGACTCAGAGCAGCTGCACAATGAGTGAGGTTTTCAGCCCCCTCCATGCCCCTAGGAAGTGGCCATATGAAAGACAGTTGTGAGGTTTTGGACTGGATATCTATACATCATATATACATGTATAGGTATATGGGTATAGACAGATGGGTAGATAGAAATTCACATAAAACACATGGCATATACAATATGTATATATGTATATCATACATGGGGAAAATAAATTGGACATTCTTTGGTTTCAGCTCCTTCTTAGGGTTTCAGGGATGCAGTAAAAGTCAAATAAAAGAATATAAAAGTAGAGAAAGCTGAAGGAGAAAAATGCTTCTCCCATTTCCTTTAAAAATATAACTATATACATATGCAAATCTTATTAAGCCTAAATTTTTTCATTTGACTACTCGATTCTTTAAAAATATATAGATACAAGAAATGTTACTAGATGCAAGCTCCCTTCCTTACTTCCTGGGAAACTTACAGTTCTGGTTATTGACAGTGAATTAATATAAAGCCCAAAATAGATCTTTAGATCAACTTTTGTCATTTAAAAGGAAGTTGAACATGGGCTTTCAGAGTGAAGAATACTGTTGGACAAACCTTGTTCAAACTAAAGGATGCTCAAATTACCACAGTCTTCAGAAAACAATCTTAGGGGTTCCTAATAGATATTACTAGCTTCTTGGGAATAATGTTGAATAAGTTAATAAGGAACTGATGAGACTGATGAAGGAAATAGTTGGGGCAGCCTTGAGGGAATAGCATCTTTAATAAAACTTTGGTACTTTAGGATACATTTGCTACCTTTTAGGTATATTCTTTTCATGTTCTGTTGGCAAAAATCTAGATTATATCTAATGTAGTAAGGGATTTTTGGAGGTTTTTTCAAGGGCCTGTATATATAAAAGTGAAGAGGACATTTCCTAATTGACAGTAGATTCTGAGTAGAAACCATCTGCAAATGAATGGGGAGTAGAGATACTCATGGGCTTTTAAAATCAGAATTCAGAGCAAACAGATCAGGAGAGTTTTGTTTGTTGTTTGCATTTTAGGAAAGCACTGGGTTTGATTTAGGAGTCTTTGATCTTGGCCTGTTATTTGAGCTGTTATTCTGGCAAGAATAGAAATTTTAAGGGACATCACCCTAAAACAGGTTTGAGATGGAAATACTGTGAGAATATTTCTACAGTTTGCCTACCTATGCCTACCCTACTCAAGAGCTGGAAAGTCAGTCTGGATAGTTTACATAATGGCTGAATTATATGGGAGATAATTTTGAAATTACCTGTCAATGAGAAAAAAGATAAACAACCACAACAAAAATATTTTCTTCTTGATTTGGATGTTTCTCTTTGCTTTCTCACCTTTGCACACAATGAGCACATCTTTTTGTGCCTGATTTTTTTTTGCAAACTTTTATGAGAAGTTTCACCCTAAATAATTTCCTCCAGCAGTAAAAACAGTCTAAATAAAACAGGTCTAAATCCTCCACAGTGATGTTGATAACTGATTAATTGTTTTCTTGCAAAGGCTGGCTTTCTGCTTGTTCTTTGCTTCTCATTTCTTCTGTGGAAAATGATGCTGAGAGCAGCACAATCACCTTCTTAACCAGGACGGAAAACCCTGCATGTCCCAATCTCAAGAACAATCCTATCTCTGGATTTCAATGCATCAAGGCTTTCTGAGATCCTTATAACACTCACAGCTGGCTAAAAATCTTGGGGGAACATAAGGGACGATGGAAAATTGAAGGGAGATCTATAGAATGATGAGCAACTCCAATAATAACAGAACAAGTTACCTCTTTTCCTCTCTCTTTCTCTTTCCAATCTCTGTTGCTTAGAGTGCAAAGTTTTACTGTCAGGCCACATGGATATTTAGAATTATTTTCCTGAAGTCTCTTTTGCCTATTCCTGATATTCAGAAATATTTGGGCTGTCTTTTTTCTAGGGGAATCACAGTTCTACTTCTGCAAAGCTACATGACTACAAAATTGAGAACTCATCAGTAGTCTAGGCTTGCTCAGGGCAGGGATGTTTGTGACAATTAGCACTTAGTCTTCACCAGTATTACATTTTCTAAGAGCTAGAATCAGGCTATGTACAATTTTAGAGTGATCATCTTTGCTCTCATCTAAGTAGGAAATGAGAGGGCTGCATAAAATAGCATGCATTCTCATGGTCAGTTTTACAAATACCATTGTAAAACACATCACAGACAATACAGATTAATACTACTGCTTTCAATAGAATATATTTTTCTTTGCTTCCACAGACTCATATGTTGTATCACTAAAGAGCTTGGATGATTTTTTTCTTTCCAAACATCTCCAATTATATCTATATCATGCTAAATGATGCTGCTTACATCTCTATACAGGAAGGTATCATGACCAAATATTTCTTGCTGTCAAGCATTAAAAAGGATAAGATAAAATTCAGACCAAAATGATATGAAAAAATATTATTTCTGCAAAAATAAAAAAATAAAAATTTATAATAAAAATTATAATACAATTATAATCAGGAAATGCTGTAATTGAGGCTCTTTAATAGAGGAGTGACAAAATAAACTCCAGAGAAAAAGGACAAAAAGTTTTATAATATGATAGAGACATATCATCACTATTTGGCATGTGGGTGAAAATTGTTTCAGTTGAATAAAACATATTTTATGCTTGTTTCTTATTATGAAAAAACAATAGAGGCATTGTGTCAGTATTGTCTTGCCAAGTTCATATTAACATGAAGTTTAAACACTTATTTCTTTCAGATATCCTTGCAATGAAAATAAAAACCAGAATATTAAATGCTACGTCAATTTTTTTATGGAACTTCATTGAAAAATAAATTAATATAGAAAGAATGACAGATTACTTTAAAATTTCCTGACTGTTAAGTGCCAGATGCTTTTTGTATATTGATTTCTGTAATTTTGTTCTACTTCCATGTCAAGAGATCTTTGGAAAGATAGGCTGTTGGATTTAGGAGGGATGCAGGCGCACTTTGAAATGTGGACAATTCCTGGAGTTAGATTTAATTTAGAGATTAAAACATTTTTCATTTTTCCTTACTTTCTAACTCAGTGCCTGTATCACTAACTTTTCTTGCTCCCTGTTGTTCAGTAAGAATTTTTTCGAAGTGGTTGTGTTTCATTGAAGTTTTTATGTTTTTGCTTCAGCAATACTTCAAAAATATGCTGATGAACTGTTCTCCTACCAAAATGTGAATTTCCTCCTCTTTTGTAAATTATGATGTACATCGTGTGCATATCACAGTGTTTTGGTTTGTGTTCTGGGCAGACTGATGAAGTTTCATGCAGACTGGCATATTTTATTGACAGCTGTAGCTATGTCCTTTACAAAGAGGGCAGTGCTGGGAGACACCACAGCTTCTGATCTGGGAGCTTCATGTACATTTCCTATTCATTCCTGCCTATGATACTGTTATATGCTCTTAGTATCAATGTATAGTACAACAATAATGAAGTTCTTAAGTATTGCATCCCAAGAAACTACTCTGAGCTATTCTTCCTAAATTCCTAATGTGAAAAATCAGCCACGAATATAAAAAATGCAAAAATATTATTTCCTTGAGCTTGAAAAAGATCATTGTAAGGCAGATATGACTATACCATTCATTTAATTTTTAATTCTGAAAAAATGACCTTTTATTGCTATCAAGTTCATGTTCATCTTGTTTAGATTATCTTTTTGTAAGGACAGAATGATCATTTTTGGTTAATACTATCTAAGTGTCTCAGATATCTCCTAGGATAAAAAATGTGGAACATAGTGAAGGAGATACATTTTATTATTTGTTTTTCTAAGTAATATAATTTAACCTCTGACTATATTAAAATTTCTTTATATATTTTTCTTTATCCCTCCTTATAGCCACAATCTTTATATTTTCATTTGAGCCAGCCAAAATCTGCACATTAGGTTTCAGTCCTCTACCTTATGAGAGCAAACTCTGCACATGCTGTGCTATCACATTCTTCAAAAACATACTATAGAAAAGTTTATAAGAAAATAAGTAAATAAAGAAAGAAGAATGACAACAGCAAAAGTTGCAATTTCTTAAAAAACAAGTGTCTTAGGATAAACAACATCTTATTAAATATTGCCATCATTTGAAGTCATAGTGGAAGTAAGAAATTCTTGCTGTCTTCCGTGATTAGCACAATCTAACCTGTAGATAAATATCTATTATCTAAGATTCTATAACTTATAGTCAGTATGTCTTATTATATAAAATTTTACAACATAAAATGTTGTAAAAACATTAAAAGCTGCAAAAAGTCAATGTCAACTACTGAAAAAAAATTGAGAAATAATGTGAGATCATGTCACCTCACTGTTGTCACCAGTTCACGAGTCTTTATAGTTTTTTCAATATGTTTAATATAATGTGATAATGTAAAACTGAAATGACTCAAAAGTGCTCTCTTGGGACTCATTCCAAGCCCATTTTCTTTTTCCTTTTTCATCATCCAGTCTTTCTGAAGCCCCTGGGACAACCACTTTAAAACAATCTGTGGTGGTGTGATTTATATTTATATATCTAATGAAGCCTATTTTAAAATAATTATTCTGATTTAATTTAAATAACTCCCTACTGCTATCCTGCTAGGGATGGTCAAGGGAAATTGCTGTATATTTTACTATTAATTGTAAATCTGCGGTTGGTTAGAACACACAATAGATTGTCTTGGCAAAAAGATGACTCTTCTGCATCTAGGTTCTTTTCTCAGTGTACTTTGTCATTTCTTCCACCCAATAACAAATAAATAAATAAACTGTTTAAGTACAGTTCAAAAATATACAGCATTTCATTTGCATGTCATGAAAGCAAGAAACCTTTGCAGTGGTAAAAACTGTATGTGAAAGGATTACAGGAGAATATCATTTCAGGAAAAACGTAACACCAGCAAGGGTTAGTTAGGCAAAAAAAATGCAGAAAATTTATTCACAGAGATAAGAAAATTAAAAAAAATTGGCTAGAGACAACCACAAAAATGGGAAAGAATAAGATTTAAACAGGTCCTTAACCAATTTTCTTGGTTTACAGTAACTTAGCTGGCACAGTGTCATGAGGTGGTTTTGGCTACCCTGATATAGCAGGGTATTAATGCCTCCCCAGATACACACAAATGAGTAAGAACACTCCATGTTCCACAGGTGAGTCACCGCTAGGAGGATAAAACATCAGTTCCATTAAGAATTATAAATTCTAGAAAAGACAACAGAAGAATCCAGAAGAAGAAATTATTTTGACTATGTAAAGGAAAGATATCACAGGATATAGTATAAAACAAGCAGTGTTCCCTAGTCCATGCCAATGGATTTGCTGTTCTTTGGTTAAACATCAACTATTGCATTGCAGCTGCTCCACAATAGTTATCACAAGTTTGGCATTAAGCAATCCAATAAATAAAAACAAAAGTTTTTGTTAGAAATTACAAATACTTAATACTAGGAATGGAAGTCCTGAAAACACTTGAATAGTTTCTTCAGATGGCACTTGAACTTTAAGATTAACTGCTATTGTTACTCACTAAATGTCAGTAGTACACTATCTAAGGAATTATTACTTGTAGGTGTCTTAACTAAAAATTTCAATTTTACAGGATAAATTTGGAAAAAAAAAACAAGATTGGGAAGGTTTAGCTCTTCAAATAAGCCCTAATTAAAAGTTGTTAAATATGACTTTATTTTAGAAGGTCTTTACTTCAGAAGTTTCAGAAATAAAGGGTAAAGTGGATACATTTTTTTTTCAATCGAGGAATTAAAGGCATAAAGCTTGGATATTTTCCTAGTGTCATTTGGTTTATATACAATACATAAACAGGTACCTCCATTAGATATTCTTGCTGCCTAATCAAAAAACTCTTCCAGTGTTTCAAAGACATTTTTACTGTCAATTATTTTTTTTACTAATCAAATTTTTCACTGATGGGAAAGCAGGAGAAGGGCATGGCAGTTATGAACTTAAGGAACGAGAGTGAAGCCATCATGGGATGACATTGTTTCCAAAATGAAATCCATGCAAAGGCTTTATGCTCATGATGTTCTAAATGAGTACAGTGGGCATGACCAATGGAAAATTCCACCAGAAACTTCTTCACACGGAATTCCAAGTGAAGTGCTATGACAACCTGAAAAGATACAAGAATGTTGCACAATTTGGAGTAATGATAACATAGAATGACCCTTGTAATTAAAATCATCTTTCCTGCCTCAGAAAAGGCTGTATTAATGCTCACATACCTCTAGGGTAAATGTGATTGTGAGTAGAGGAACATTTTCTCATTGCTTTTACACTTACTTAGGTAAACCTGCTGTGGTCACCCAAAAGAAAATTCCTGACTGAGTTCAATCCATTGGCTCCCTCCTTAGATCTTTTTGCTTCAAATAGATGTCAAAGAGAGAATAGATGTATATATTGGTAAATAAAAATGGTGTTTGCTTTGTCAGGAATGGAAAACAAAGCAAGATATGTTGACAACAGCAACAAATGTGTACAGAAATACTACAAATTTTGAAATGGAAGGCAGATGGGTCAAACTCAATGTTTGCTGAACAAAAGCCACACCTGTTCAGTACTATGACAGTTTTCGTGATAGAGATTATCCTGAAGAAAGGGGACAAGAGTAACACCTCAGGTCACTAATTCCTGTAACTTCTTCTTCTTGAAATCTATTTTAAAGGAACAAACAGAGTTGTTAGAATGCCAGAATTTAAAGATCTACTTAACATGAGTAAAAAATTAGAGTGATTAAAATTCAAGACCTTTGAAGATTGAATAGCAATAGTAAATACAGGGTCCTTGTAATTATTTTTTTTAATGCAAGCAAAGCTCAGCAGAACTGGAAATCAAAGACAAATATACAGCAATAGTATGAAACACTAGGAAACAACCTAGAAAGAGAGAGGAGTTAAAGAATGAATGATGGTGCATAATTGTATAAATGAATTTGAAAGGTAAGTTAAATGTAAAACTAACTTACAACTGAAGCATAGGAAACACTCCATTAAGAGTTAACATTTGCTTTGTGCTATTTTGAATACTATATAGAACCCTGGGTGTCACCACATCATGAAGATATTGTCAAATCAGAGGGAGTGAAGAAAACAGCAGTAAAATTAGACAGAAAAGAAGAACTGACTTGTGAGAAAGATCAACTCACTGGAAAGCAAGTATTTAGAGTGTGTAATAAAGGGTGCAACCAGCTCCTGCAGTGAAATCTATTTTTCAGCCTCTTAGAAATTTAGATAGAAAAACTAACCTTGTATGAAAATAAACAGAACTTCTCTGAAGGTCACTAAAGTTTTTCTTTTTGTTCCCAGACAGGAAAAATTTTGCACTACAGGTCAGCCATTTACATGAACATGATATTACTGCTATCAACTGCTGCCATATTTGATCATCTTAGTCACAATCAAGCACATGTTGAAGGCTTGCTAGGAGTTCTAGTGGATATTTCTGTGTTTGCTTTGCTTCCTGTTTTGAGGACTTCTTTTAGCAGCCTGAGCATATTCATGTTTTATTGTCAGACCTTGGTAAGAGGAAAAAAAAAATTGGGGAAATGCCTTTTCCTTGTTCCAGGAAATTAGTTTTCACTGAAAATGTCAGAAAATATTTGGTATTCAACTTCTTCAGTAAGATGATGTTAGTGTATGGTAGTGGAAAAAGGGATAATAATGGTTTCTCCATCACTGGTACTGGTGTTTGGAAAAAGGAATCTCTTCAAGTTGTTCTAGCTATGCAAATGAGAGATTCATGAGAGAGTCACAGAAACAGGTATCTGAAGCTTACATTTGAAAAAATCTGTGATGGGTCACTTCCATCTACTATTGTATGAGGAACTTGCTAAAGGAACACTTAAGAGAATTTGTGATCACCTGGATCTTTAGTCCTTACCAAAATGAAACCACAACATCTAGAAAATTACATGTTTATATTAGTGGAAGTGGCTTTCTGATTAAAAGCACTAGGTTTCAGAATATCTGCTTCCAAAATTATTTCTCCATTGACATTGCATAATCATGTGTATTTAGATTCTTCCTAGACACACTACATATGTTCCTTCTGACACATCTACACTATTGGTGGTAAATCAGAATTAAAAAACAAAGCCTCCTGCTTACTGGCCCGCTGTCTCCTGCAAGTGCTGGACAAGAGATTTTTATCATCCATACATGAGTTGAAGACAGGGAATGACATAGATTTTAACAAGTGGCCTAAAAAGATAGGCTGAAGCACAAGGATAAGAAAATTTAAGGTCTTCGCTAAACTTTCTGGGGACATAACTTTCTGATTTCCAATCCAGTGATAATGCTGACCATGAAGTTGGGGGGAAAGATGTGCTTGCCAGGCTTTTACAAGAATCTGATGGGTTATAACCATCCTTGAGCTAGGCTTTTGCTCTGCTGCTGTGTTGGGCAGAAGGCTCCAGCAAACACTCTTGAGGGAGCAGTCTTCAGGGGCTCTCCATATTACCAACATGCAAAGCAGATTCATGTAGTCCACTTGAGGAGTACCTTTTAAGGTTTGTAGTTACTTCATAATCTGTCTGAAGAATCTATTAGTCTGACAAGTCTGGACCAGCTTACTGATCATTTTTCTTTAGGCATGAAACACCATGTTTATCAGCACTCTGTGCTGACTTAATTAACTGGCAAAATTAAAGAATTAAACAATATTGTCCCTGCTTAAAAAATAAGAAATAATCAAAAAAACTATGTTATTCTAACAAGCCAGGACTTTCTTTGGTTGCTTCTAGCACAGTCAGTGGTTCTAACACTCCACTAACTTCGTGACTCAGCTCACCCCTTAGACTCAGCTCTCCCCTTCTTCCTAGACATATCCTACATATCTGCAACATTTTTTGCAACTTCTTTTGTACTACATGTGTTAAAAAAGATGGATGTTCTTTCTCTCTTTATGGAGTAGGAAATATTGGATAAATGAACAGGACTGAGTTATTGCATATGCTTCTCAATTCCAAACCATGGTCTCCATTGATATTTACTTAATGCTTCATAAGTGTCTTTTACAGTTCATGCTGACTGGGCACTCGGGTGTCACATGGAGTAAGTTAAAACTATACTCTTCTCACTATTCTTCCATTTCTCCTGCATTGTTTAATTTCCAAATTTTATTAAATATATAAAAATCTGAGATCTATTCTCTAGTGTATTTTGTCATTTCTTCCGGCCAATGATAAATAAATAAATAAACTGTTTAAATACAGTTCAAAAATATACAGGATTACATTTGCATGATTATATATTGATTTTATTGAAAATGGATACTAGGTTGCATGATGATGTTTATTTATATTTCTAAAGGGTGGAAAACTCAAAATAAGCCCTGAAACTCTACCCACAATTCACAAAATGCATGTAGGCATTACTGCTTGTATCTTTTAGTAGACTTTCCACTGGTATGAAATTGCACTACTATTAGGTAAAATAGCCACAGCCAAGTTTTGACTGCAAAGGACATTTGTTTATCCCTGATATCAGAATTAACTGGCCTGTCAGACTTTTATGGAAATACAATAAAATACAGCCAATTCTTGAGCAGTCATACATTTTGCCAGAGCTTTAAAAATAATTTTAAGCTCCATATAACTGAATTTTAAAATTAAAAGAATAGATAGACGATTAAATAAGCCAGTGATTTAAACTTAAATTATATTCTATGTTAAAAAAACACTAGTCCCCAAAATACTTTTTCCTATTTTGATCCATGCAATATTAGTGAGGATTTCTTTGCAGTTATACACAAAAATATGTTCCAACATTTCTTGGTGTTTTACTGTTTTTTTGGTTTTTTTTCGTTTTTTGGTTTTGGTTTTTTTTAAGCTGAATCCATGTTCTCTAAGCATTATCTGTTGCAATATGATATTTTCAGAAAAATGCCTGCTAGAAAGTTTAGACATGGTAGTTCAGCTTTAAGCTTCTGGGGACATACACGTTGTATTATGTTTGGCTTAGAATGAGCAACTCCTGCTAGATTCAGCAAAAATAAAGCACAATGACCTCTTCAGCTGGACACTTCAGCAGCTGGTCTATAACTTAAGGAGAGTTTTGCTTTACGCTTTTTAAACATACTGGGGATTGAATAGACAACATATAAAAATATGACAGGAAGATGATGGATTATGGGTCATAAGTCTCATTTCAGCCATACAAATAAAACATCATGCTTGTGTGTTATGATAATACATTTAATGGACAGAAATTAACAGATGTTGATTGCATTCTAGTGTGCACAGCATACCAAAAATCACAGAGGAATGTTTAAAAGATTGTAAAGAGACCATGCCATTGGATGGCCCGTAAAACAGAGTTAAAGTAGCAAAACCACAGGAAAGAGAATTTGGTAGTTGTCTGGCTTTGGTTTAATCGTTCCTCCCTGCCAAATGCAGTCATTACAGTGTAACAACAATTGTATGCTTTTTCTGCCCCTTCCTAAGCAATATTTTATAGCTGTCAAAACAAAAGGTTGTGGCAGACTCTTCTTAAAACAAAACTTCCAAGACAAACTCAGGCAAAAAAGTATGAATGAAACTTTGTAGTTCAGTGCCATTCAGAATTCTATAAATCGTCCAATATAACATATAAAAGCACCAAGATCTGGCCTTGCTCAATTACAAGTTGGAACAAGATTTTACACATAATACATATATCTACAAAAAGTGAAATGCAGCTTCATACTAGAACTACCTCTTTCCACATTCAGATATAAAAGTTAGATTTACTTTGCTAAAAGAAAGACCTATGTGTATAATATGTGTTGAAATCTACCCATTTTCCAGTCAATTAATATTTATTTTCAGGAGCTTATGAATATGTCAGTTTTAGCATTCTATCAACCTTCACCGACTTTTAAAATTCTTTGTTTCTATATGGGTCTATTTTCCAGTTTTGCAACATGATTAAAACAAAGAACATGGGAGCAACATAGTGACTGTCCATCTCCATTAATGTTTATACCTCCTTATAACTGTAGATCAGCATGAAGAGGGTTCCTCAAAATATTAACTGTAAGACGGCCACTAGATAGTAATTAACAGTAGAGACTTACTTTAATTACCATATTCCCTTTTTTACAGGCTTTTTGCTAAAAATATTTGAATCAATGAAAAACTCAATCACTTTGGATCTATACATTTTATTATCAGATGCCAATTTTAATGTTCTCCCAATGTCCCCAGTGAAAAAAACTTGACAGAAAGCCACCGGACATGATATTGTAGTTATTGATATTTACCTGAGATGGCAGCCAAGAATTATAAGAATAGGTGAGCATTTCAAGTCCCACTGTATTCTCTCAATATTTGGGGAATACCACAGATTTTTTTTTGTTCCATTTTAGTTATTTCAAGTACCTTCAAGTTGTAGCAATCCATTGTAAAATGATCTTTTGTAAAACTGGAAAGACTGCATCAATTTATATTAAGATCTGAACAGTGTCTATGGGACTTTGTGCATATTTTTTAATTTATAGTATTTGTATTAGGATCACAATATTTTTCTAATATCTGCAAAATTACTGTTGGCATGGAGGCTCTTGGTGCTCATTTGCTTTTTCTGTACAGGTGCAGAAATCTATTCATAGGAACAAAGAGGAGCTGTGTTCAAAGCATGCCAAGGGATGTGAAAAAATGGATATATCTGTGGAACACCTTGCCAAAGGAAATTGTGGGTACTGAAGGCTTACAAGATTCCAAGGACAGTCGACTAATCTCATGGAAGCAGCATGTTGAGGACTGCTAATAGGGACAAGTCACATTCAGCACAGGGTGGCTCCTGAGCTGCAAGTAATCAGGGCCTTGAAGTCTATTCAGATCAAACACCATACTTTATTTATTCCCCCTCTGTTCTTACTGTTGTGAAGACACACATTTCTGGTCATTGATGGAAAAAGAACTCTCTTCAGATGACCTTGTAGTATCATTTGGTACAGCCATTCTTTACATGATTCTCTGCTTTTCATTTGACATTGACTATTTTCTCAATGCCATACTCTGCATTGGAATGATCAATTCATAGACAAAGCTTTTCACTTTCCAGAATTTTGTCTTCATTGTGTTAACAAGTTAATTTGTATGATTTGCTGTTTTTTAGATAATTTCCAAGCAGTGCAAGATCTTAGGAGAGGCACTGAAATTAGGTATATTCAGATTGATGCTTTGTTTCTACCCATAAAAACTTTTTCCATATTTGTTGCTGATGCATCTGCTTTGAAGTAATTATTTCACAGAAGAAAAATGTTGTAAAATAAACAAACATTGTAATATGCAAATAAAACCTGTCTGCAAATACAATTGTGAAATTTTAATGATCTATCTATCAGTTTTAGGTATTTTGTACTATGCTATAAATAGTAATTTGAAATTTGTTAGCTTTGCATGCATATCTAAGATTAAAACTATTAGATCTCTGTTTAAACCCTTTGGAATAATAAATAAAGAAGGAAAATCTATTAAATGTCATAAGCATTCAAAATCTTTGGTAGATTTTAATTCCTTATTTTGAGTCATTTTTACAATGGAAGTCAGACCCAATGACACATGCTATGCTCTATCTCACAGTTGACAATACAGTGCCATCAAAATCATAATTGCTAAAAAAAGAGAAAGATTAAACATCTTACTCTACAAGTAATACATAATGTCATATACCTATTACTAAGAAGGCCCATCTTCTATGACCAAAGAGAATAACCCGATTTGAACTAGAAGAACTGAATAGAATTGTTAAACAATCCTTTGCATTTTAAGCAACATTTAATTAGAAACACACTTTAACCACCAAAATGATAAAAATCCAAGAGATTAAAATTTGAGTGTCAATTATCATAAAATTCATCATTGTAATTCTTATTAAAACTCAGTGTTTAGATAGGTAATGATTTTATAATATGGCAATTTGCATAAGGAGCCCTGAGATGGCTTATTATTTCGATCCTACACAATTACAATTCTAGCTCCATACATCAGAGCTCTTAGCAATGTAAAATCACTGTGCTAATTAATAAGCCATTTACTGACTGCAGCTAGTTATGGTGGTCCTGCAGCTGACCTTACGGAAGATGAGCCATCTCTGAAGTGCCTGTGTGTAACTACAAACATAATGATGTGCCAGGAGGGAATCATTAAAAATAATTTACACAAGCCTTCATTTACAAGATCTTTTGATAGCATGCTTCCCCGGTGTTTAGATCCACAGTGCAACCCCTACCATTTGGAAAGTGCCAAGCAGGAGAGTGAACGAGGATACCTAAGTGGTTAATTAAGAGCCATTCGGACGCCACAAGAGCCTCCTGAAAAATCCCTCTGATGTCTGCTGTGTCAAATGTCTCTCACAGGCAAAACCACAAGAGGTAGCTGCCATAGCAGGCTAATTATTGGGGACCAGGAGCAGCTGAGAGTGGCCTGTCACTGAGGCTTGCTGTGAGCACCCAAGCCCAGAACGGAGCAGAGCAGCCTCTGTGCCATTGGACTTAAGAGAAACGGTGGAAATGAGGCACTGTGATAATCAGAGGTGACTGCACAAGCCATAAAAGTGTGCAGTTGTAGATGAAACTATTCACTTGTGCTGTTTGATGCATTTTGTAACTTTTTTACACTTTACTGTTATTCCATCTCCAACATGTGATTTTTTATGGTTTTCATTTTGAATTCTCATAAGCAAACATACTTATCAAGGCCTTATAGGCCTGAACAAAATTTCAAAATCATCAAAGATAATTTTATGACACACAAATAATTTCAAGCTACATAACAAGAACCAAAAGAACCACATTCAGCCACACTACAGCATGAGACTAATATAGTCTAATATGGTGCAGAAAATATGCTCATACACACAGAACAGTCTTCTTATTTCAGTACAGTCAGAACAACTAACAAGACTAAAAGGATATGTCAGTGCCTTCCTCACAGCACCTAGATATGTATTCATGAAAACACACAGCTCATGATTTATTTCTCCTTCAGCCAAGTCCCTGCAAGGTGGAGGAAGAGAGCTCGTGTGACATTTTATTAGTTTAGTGGCATTCAATTGGTTTACTGACACATACAGGATTTTCCCAAACCAGCATGAGGAGAGAGTCTTTTTCCCAGCTTGTCTGTCCATTAGCAGCCAAGAGCCAGTGGTTTGTACTCTGAGCATGCAGGCATTTTCCACATCTCTCTGATACCTCATGAGTCTGTTTTCTGAGGTGCCTTTCACAGGTGTTGTGTGAGAAAACACCATGAGCACATTGCTTGTGTGATCCTGGCTAGATTATTGCCTTGTGGCTGGGTGCCAAGATTGGCCTGGGAAGAATTAATTTAGCAAAGGTGGAGGCAGCAATATGTGCCTGTGTTTATGTCTGTGCAGGTATTTGGGAGAGAAAGAGGAACACACTCTGTGTTTGGCATCTTATCAATGATACTGATAGGATTTATGTTTGTATGTGTGATTTTTTGAAATACATCCCGTTTTTGCAAACTTTTTGTAGCAAGAGGAAGATTTCTGCCTTCTACACAGAAACCATCACCCTTCAGGATCTCTGAGATGTTTTAATTTGAAATGTATTAGACTTACTTTGTCTCATTTTTAAAAGAGCTATTTAAATACATTCTCTTAAAATAGAAAATACCTTCCCACTCCTTCTATAACCACATCTCTTTGCAGGAGGAAAAAAAATTTTAATAATGCTACATTTCTCAAAGACATAAAGGAGATGGTTTTCATTCTAAAACTCTCTTATCATTTTGCAGACATGGATTGGCTAGAATTCACCTCTCCTTTCTACAAATCAAGATGAATTGTCCAAGGCAATAATTTGGCTTCCTTCTGTAATCAGTGGAGACAGAGAGCTTCAAAAGGGAGGTGGGTTCAAGCCAGTCAAATTACACCTCTCGTTAGACAAGACAAATCACTTTCACACCACAGAGAGGGAATCAGCAGCCAGACTAGTCTCTTAATTTTTTTAAGTGGTGAAAATTCTACTTTTCTATAGTTTGTCTACATAGTCTGTAGAAGGAGTGAGATTTGCAGCTGCACTTACCAGAGCAGAAGACTGAGACACAGAGGAAAAGCTGGGGGGCTGGCTGGCTGGAGTGCCACGAATGCAGCCTAGATCCTAATGATTTTCAGGCTTGAGTGACTCTGTACTGCTCCTAACTAGAGAGATAGAAGGGCAAAGCCTCAGCCTGTGGTTCCAGCCTGCACTCTTTCAAGGGAAGCAGAATCTCATGGGGTGATGTGAGCTTTCACAGTTATTGTTTTCTGCTGGGGACATGGCACTCACTTTCCTCTGGGCTTTCCCCACCAGCAGCATCTTTGTACAGTTTAAACCAGCATTTCTTGTTAAACACCAATTAAGATTAAACCATCTGTTTAACTGACCCAGGCATACGCAGAGCTGTTGCAGAACTTTGTTTGCATTGCTATTTTTCAATCAACTCCATTGTTTGTGACTGGTGACATCGTTGTTAGTTTTACTGGCAACCAAAATGAGAGATGACAGCACGCCAACGACATCCCAAAGTAATATCAGTAGTCAAAATTTGACCAAATTAGGGACTGGCTTATCACCAAGTCTGCACTACATTTAAACCATCCTGTACCATTAAAGTTACAATCTCTAACCAGCATACTCTATTATTTGATCTAAGAGGCACAAAATAATGGCCTACATTATCAGGTGAACTATGCAGCCTGTAGATACCACTGAATAGTAAAAACCAGTAAAGGAAACCATTTTAAATGCAAACTTGCAGTCTTTCAGTCATAAGAGAAATAGCATACCAACTATTTTTTCTGTATGTGTGTTAAGATGCATGTTTGCCCATAGCTGTGTGAAAAGAATCTTACAGAGCTAGGACTTTAGAGAGAATTTGATAGATAGCTGAATAGGCTATTTCTGTGAGAGAAATACCTTTTTAGAGACACTGGTGTGGTTAAAAGCTAAATGCCCTGCTTGTCAAGTGACAATAATCAGCATGATATTTTTCAGTTAGGGGAGCTAAATAATGCCCAGCTACTAATAAGAGAGGTAAAAACACAGTCTATGACATTGTCATGATGCTTATAATAAACAGAATTTCTCATTCTTACTAACTGGTTTTAATACTTTTGAGTCTTTTTCCTTAATGCATTTAATAACAGATAGACAATTATAAGAGGTGCAGTGCAAAGAGAAAAAAAATGGTTTATGATGCAGCAAAGGACATTTTTTTCTAGTGGTAGCTTCATTGGTACTAGAAAAATGAGGCAAAAAAAGGATAAGCCATTTCTGCTGTTCCAGTGCGAATTCCCCAAAATGGAGATTATTTTTACACTTGAATTTTCAGCCAGGCAGCTTTTGAAAGGAATTGGGAAATTCATGCTTCTAATTTTACAATATTGATTTTAAGGTTTAAAAATTTGTCTTCTAAAGGCCAATTCTTCTTGTCCTTATCATAAATATAATCTCACTGAAGCCAGGATAGGTGCTCCTGCGAGTGAGGGAAATC
This sequence comes from Luscinia megarhynchos, assembly GCA_034336665.1. Lineage (NCBI taxonomy): Eukaryota > Metazoa > Chordata > Aves > Passeriformes > Muscicapidae > Luscinia > Luscinia megarhynchos. Next base: position 39,933,912 of record JAPFBE010000002.1, on the reverse strand, counting down.
CCATACGGCTTTAACTTTGTGCCAGCCCAGATGTTGCTCTTATTAAACTCAGCATTAAAAACTCTTGTTACTCTGAATGATGCAAGATGAGACCAGTTGTGAAGTGCTGCTGAACCTTTCCCAATTCTGCTGGATTTCGACACATTGTAGATCAGGCCCTAAATGATCTAACTTCATCCTGCCCCAAGTGTGAAGTCATTCCCTGGGGAAAATCTCCACTGAAATCACTAATATCTCTGCTTGGGAAAGGACTGCAAGAGCAGATGTTAGTGTTTGCCTGGAGGAGTATCCAACATATTTGAGCAATCACAACATATAGTGAGATGGAAAGATAACCACAAAATATAACAAATGTCTTTCTAAAGTGCTTACTCTTTACTATGTTCAGGTTGCCTTATTTAAAAAGGAAGCATCATATTTCCTGAAGATCATCACCTGTCATTAAAAGAGAATCTGTGACTGCACACCTACATGACTTTAGGGGAAGGGGAACATCTTTATGCATTTTTCTGCTTCATATGTGTACAATGAAGTAGAACTTATTTATCTTTTTTTATGCCTTCCTCTTTCCCTTCTTTTTTTTTCCAAAGGAAACCTCAATTCCATAAAACCAATACTAATAAATGTTTAATACATATCTGTTAAATAAATAGTTTCAATTTTTATAAATATGACTTAACTTGACTGTTAAAAGCAACTTTTATTTTATTTTATATAATTAACATTCAATTCAGGATTTCTTTCAATGCAATGAATATTAAAGTTGCTACATTTAACGCCATGTATTCATGCTTAACAAGCTCCAGGAATTTTAGTGAATAAATATTTCCAGTGGACTTTTGCAAAATGCTTCCTTGAAAAAAAAAAAAATTCATTTTTAAAGCATCCTTGTAGCCACTATATGAAATTTGTATAGATATCAAGTCAGAAGTCTCAGGCTAATTCCTTTTGTATTCAATAAGAATCTTTCTTGGACTTGATTGACCTTGATCCAGCCCAGTTAATAGAGGGACAAAATGTGCAGCTCTTCAGTCTGTTGATAAACAGGTATTTTCCAGAGATCCTAAAGGTAAAATATGTTTTCAACCTCTCTAACTCAGCTGAAACCCAGCAGTACTCTATTCCAAATATAGACAATCAAGCAACAGTGATTTAAATAAATAAGTACTAATATGGGTCGTATGTGTCTGAAGCTTATGTATGAAATATACCTCATAGGAAAGAAAATATTTTCTCCTGTTTTCCTGCTTTAAATTTCATAAATACATAGGGAGTGATTGAAAAAGAAAAAAACAGAAGAATGATATTGATCATTTGAAAAGCTTAAACATGTGGATATATTCTTGAGTAGCTTTCTTATTTTACCATAGCCATTTTCAACACACAAATCACTTCCACAAAGAATAAGGAAATATGTAAACATATTCTTTCTCTGGTTAGGATTTTCGAATAACACTGAGGATGTTTGAACCATTAAAAGCTTCATCTAAAATCTATAGAAGTCAAGCAAAAATTTTTTCAAGAGGTTTGTATCCAGGCCTTTAGAGTGGTAATCATCAACTTATTCAGTCTTGCAGAATTTGAGGTTTTGACAACACAAATGGAAAGGCAAGTGAAAGTATTTCTATGACATGGTAAAACAATTTATATGTAATTATGATACAATCTTATAATTAACAGGAGGGGTTGGTGAGTAGAAGAATCCTTTGGAGAATATAGAAGTTGATAGGATGATGGTGAATTGTTGCTTCTCAGTATGTTCTGATTACACTTCCTTCTCTTTTCCATTTGCCATATTGGTAGCTAGTACTTGGAATAAAAGGCAAACTGTTTCTGGTTCTCCTTTTTTATCCCTATAAAAACAGATTTCTTATTTCTTTCCTTATTGTCATCACTGGGAGTTAATACTCTAGGGTTTTTTCCACCTTTCATTTTCAATCTCGTATTCTCATGGTGAGGGATGTACACTGCTCTTAGTTCTCCTCTTACAAGGCACAAAGACATATCAATAGTTTAAATGCATTATACAAAATAAATGCTATTATATAACATGCAATCACCAAATTTTTATGGGTATGGTGGCTGTTTGGTGGTAGACGAAAAAAATATGGTGAAATTAGTATATGTTGGTTTAAAATGGAATGACAATGTAGAGACTAAATGTGTTTGCATACAAAAACATTTTAAACATAAATATATGCAATTTTAGGAATTATGCAAAGTCCTTGTTCTGTGGAAGAAATGCCACAGTGCAGAAGAAACTCTGAGTTTTCACCCAATGTCATGCATCCCCTGTAGCTACTGACAGCCTTGTTTTCTCAGGCATGTCCAGAAGTCAGAGTACCAGGGTGGTGTGCCAGGCCCCTCTCTTCCCAAATTACTCTGGTCTCTAAAGGGTACAGGCTAAGTGAAAATGATCTGATTTTTCATTGTCTTTTTCTTGTACTTGGTGGCTAAAAACAACTCTCACTGCTGATGATGCTTACAAGTCTTCTGCTCTTGAAGAGTCTCCACATGTTCGTAACATTCCCAGAGAATGACAGGTTGGTTATGCTGAAGTAATTTCCTTATTCTTACTACTAAACTCTTCCCTTATGCTATAGGGTTAACTTAAGGTTGTGCATATTGATCTTAACACTAACACTTAACACTGTTGTCAACTAAGCTAAACTTATGTTAATTGCTACAGAAAGAAAGAGAGGAAAAGGGTTCCCTTGGGAAATAATAATTCCCTGTGTGGTATAAAGTGGTATTTAGTCATGCTTCTGTCTCCTTATCTCTGTGCTTAAACCACCTAACATCCAGTGCAGGTGGATGTTATTCCATACCTTATGGAAGAAACACTTTCATATAGAGAAGGAATTCTCAGATGAATGGTGAAATCTTCATCATATTGCTCTCTTGGAAGCAGAAGAGGTACTTGCAGACAGATCACCATGGTATGGAGAATCATGGCCTGACTGTCTTTCCAGCCAAGGTAATTCTTTTGTATGGAAGCTTGTTTTGC